>ML425552.1:50816-133314 GCA_005239525.1 Nicotiana knightiana | reverse complement strand
CCTGCGAGCCTATCCAACATTTGATCCAGGAATGGTAAAGGAAAATGGTCTTTGCGGGTTACCATGTTGAGCTTGCGGTAGTCCATGCACACCTGCCATCCGGTAACCGTCCTTGTAGGAATAAGCTCATTTTTATCATTTTTTATCACTGTCATTCCACCTTTTTTCGGAACGCATTGGACCGAAGAAGTTCAAGCATTATCCGAAATTGGATAGACAACACCCGCGTCAAGCCATTTTATAATCTCCTTCTTCTCCACCTCTTGCATAGCTTCATTGAGTTTTCTTTGATGTTCCACGGAGGGTTTGGATCCATCCTCCAATATGATCTTATGCATGCAAAAGGCGGGGCTAATACCCCGAATATCCGCCAAGGTCCAACCGATTGCTTTCTTCCTCCTCCTTAGCACTTTTAAAGTTGAGTCAACCTGCATTTGGGTTAGGCAAGAGGAAAGAATAACTGGTAAAGTACAAGAGGGACCAAGGTATTCATACCTGAGGTGGGAAGAAAGTGGCTTCAACTATAGATTCGGAGGTTCTTCAATGGATGGATTTGTTGGTGGGGTCTTCCTGTTCTCCAAGTCCAAGGACAATTTTATGGGAGCATAAGAGTAAGACCCCATGCCTTGAAGGGCATAGGTACTCTCAAGAACACCATCTACCACTGAGTCCTCGTGATTCAACAAGGACAACTCCACAGGATCATCAACATGGATCATAGCACTGGCATCATCAATAATAACCTCGGACACGAGGTCCATAAAAGAGAAAACTTCAGTGCTGTTGGGCTGCATCATAGATTTGCATACATGGAAGACCACTTTTTCATCACCTACTCTGAATGTAAGTTCCCCATCTTGAAAATCGACCAAGGCCTTCCCGGTGGCAAGGAAAGGCCTCCCCAAGATAATATGGACCTCAAAATCAACCTCACAATCGAGGATAAGAAAATCTGCCGGCAATATGAACTTGTCCACTCTCACTAAGACATCATCAATAATACCTAGGGGCCTCTTCATTGTTCTATCCTCCATTTGCAAATGCATAGAGGTTTCCCTAGGTTGTCCGATTCCCATAGTCTTGAACACAGAATATGGCATCAAATTTATGCTTGCCCCAAGATCACACAGGGCTTTTGCAAAGTCTGCACTCCCAATCATGCAAGGAATAGTGAATGCACCCGGATCTTCAAGTTTTGGTGCCATGGAGTGAACAATAGCACTCACTTGGTGAGTCATCTTAATGGTCTCACACTCCATGGACCGCTTTTTCGTCATCAAGTCCTTCATGAACTTAGCGTATCCTGGCATTTGCTCCAAGGCCTCAACCAATGGAACATTTATGGTGAGACTCTTCATCATATCAAAGAACTTTTTAAACTGGGTATCTTGCTTCTGTTTTGCCAATATCTGAGGATAGGGAGGAGGTGGCCTAGGCAATGGTGCCTTTGGGGCTACCGGTTCCGGCATGTCAATTATGTGTTCCCCAGACGGGTTCACATTTCTACCCAAATCTTCCCCATTTTCATGTATGTCAATTATCACCTCACCTTCAATTGGTTCATCCATTGCTTGTTCCACATCAACTGGTAACTCATCTTGGGGTACAACTTCATCATCGACAACAACCTTCTTTGTCCCTGAAGTACTTGCTTCACCACCTTTTCCACTCTGAGTAGTCACCGCCATGGCATGATCGGTGTTGTTAATGTTCCCGCCCTTGGGGTTCACTACCGTATCACTCGGTAGTGCACCCTTCGGACGTGTGTTTAAGGCATGTGAAATCTGGCCCATTTGTACTTCAAGATTTCAGATAGAAGTAGTGTGAGAGGATATCTGGGCATCAAATTCTGCATTTCTCTCCATCATCTGTTTGAACATGTTTTCTATCCGATCCATATCTGAGCTTGAAGAACTTTGTCCATGATATTGATATGGAAGAGGGTTGCTTAGTTGTTGGTACATCGGGGGCCTTTGAAAACCCGACCCCTGGTTACCTTCACCTCCCCAATTATTGTTGTTATTTCTTCCATTCCAATTCCCTTTGTTGTTGTTCCCCCATTGTCGGTCATTATTGTTGTTCCATTGACGATCATTGGGATTGCTCCAATTCCTAGCATTGTTATTGTTCCAGTTTCGTAGCCTTTGATTCCCCCAGCTTTGAGTATTACCTTGCCTTGGTAGTTGTTTGCATACATAACATCCTCATCTTGGTCATCATAATTTTCATCTTGTTCATGACCACTTGGCCCTTGATCACTTTGATCACCATGATTTTGCCTAACATTCCCCCGGATCTCCTTTGGTTTCCTTGCATATGCAATCCTTCCATAGCATTTACTTGCTTCGGCCCTTGCAATTGTTGGAGTTGGGATTTAGCAAGTTGGTTCATGATTTTTGTGAGCTCGGCACTTGCTTTCCCTTGTTCTTGGAGTTCCTTGTGGAGACTATTCACACCGGTTTCCCCTTGAGGCACATTTGCTCTACTTTGCCAAGCCAAAGATGTGTCGGCCATTTCATCAAGAATCTCACATGCCTCCGGGTACGTCAACTTCATAAAATTACCACCGGCCAATTGGTTGACCACACATTGATTTACCGTGTTGATTCCCCGGTAGAAGGTTTGTTGTATCATAGCCTCGGTCATGTCATTGTTCGGACACTCTTTGACCATGGTTCTATAGCGTTCCCATATTTCATGTAGGGCTCGTTTGGCTCTTGTTTGAATGCTAAAATCTCATCTCGAAGGGCCTCCATATGGCTTGGGGAAAAGAACTTTACAATAAATTTATCCACGAGCTCGTCCCAAGTGCATATAGAATGGTTTAGGAGGCATTCAAGCCAATCCAATGCCTTTCCCCGAAGTGAGAACGGGAAAAATCATAACCGTAATGCGTCCTCCGACACATTAGTTTGCTTACTCCCACAACAGGTATCAACAAAGACTTTGAGATGCTTATAGGCATTCTGGTACGCGGCTCCGGTGAAGTGTCCTCTTTGCTCTAGGAGAGTGAGCATCACATTTGTGATTTGGAAGTTCCCCGCTCGAATCCTTGGCGGGACTATGTCACTCGCGTACCCCTCGTTTCGAAGGACCCGAGGGGTAGCTCTAGGAGCTAGAGGTGGGGGAGGGTCTGGGACATCATCATGTATATTGGCCTGTTGGCCCCTTCTTTGTGGAGGAAGTTGATTAATTTCATCTTCTTGGTTATCATAAACCTCCTCCCCTGGAATCACATTTCCTAGAGGATCAACCATTGTACCTAAGTAAATAAAACAAGGAAGTTAAAAATAGAAGAAAAGAAAACACACTACGCTTCTTGTCACAAAGATAGTCACGCCGTTATAGCTCCCCGGCAATGGCGCAAAAAAGTGATCACGCCTCACTCACACTACTATATAAGTAGGAAGGCAAGGATCGTGTAGATTTTACCCGAATGGTCGGGATCGAATCCACATGGAGTCTATAATGGGAGTGAGTGTCTAAGTGATCTAAAATGGTCGAGTGTTTCTAATTGCACTTCTAAACATTTGTTGGTGTTGAACTATGCTAAATATACTCTATTGTTTGTAAGCTAATTACTGACTAATTTGTTTTTGTTGTTGTTTTCTGATATTGATAAAGGCACTAGGGTCGTGACCGTTGCCTAGGTGGATACACAACGGGGTTCAATTCTAAGGTCGGGGAGTCGGTTAGGGATACAACTATAACCAATGCACGAATGTGCTCACTCTATACCTCTCGGTAGTTTGAGTGATTTTACCCTAATTGCCCCTCTCAAGGTCAATTGGGTGCCAACTAATCAAGCAATTCAGGATTAGGTAGGGTGTTACTCTCTCGAGGTTTAACCCGTTAATTAGGNGCCATTGTACCTAAGTAAACAAAACAAGGAAGTTAAAAATAGAAGGAAAGAAAAACACACTACGCTTCTAGTCACAAATATAGTCACACCGTTAGAGCTCCCCGGCAACGGCGCCAAAAAGTGATCACGCCTCACCCACACTACTATATAAGTAGGAAGGCAAGGATCGTGTAGATTTTACCCGAATGGTCGGGATCGAATCCACATGGAGTCTATAATGGGAGTGAGTGTCTAAGTGATCTAAAATGGTCGAGTGTTTCTAATTGCACTTCTAAACATTTGTTGGTGTTGAACTATGCTAAATATACTCTATTGTTTGTAAGCTAATTACTGACTAATTTGTTTTTGTTGTTGTTTTCTGATATTGATAAAGGCACTAGGGTCGTGACCGTTGCCTAGGTGGATACACAACGGGGTTCAATTCTAAGGTCGGGGAGTCGGTTAGGGATACAACTATAACCAATGCACGAATGTGCTCACTCTATACCTCTCGGTAGTTTGAGTGATTTTACCCTAATTGCCCCTCTCGAGACCAATTGGGTGCCAATTAATCAAGCACTTAAGGCTTAGGTGGGGTATTACTATCCCGAGGTTTAACCCGTTAATTAGGGATCAAGTAGGGTTTTACCATTTCTGGGTTTAACCCAATTGATTGGGACTACCAATCTCTTGATAATGCCCTAATTTTCTATTAGGCTAATTTCTAGACTCAAGTCTTCTTTCTTAAGAAAGACCCAAGTCATGAGGCTAATTAGTGTTTGTAACCACTAATTATGGCAATAAAAACCTTGAATTAGCCTAAATAGCCAACACCCATTAATTTCCCAACATTAATTTCAAAACCCATTACATACCCACACTAGGGTTGAGCCACAACCCTAGCTAATGGGTCTAGCTACTCATAATCAAAGATGAAAACAATGATAGAGAAGAAGAAGAACTCATTTAATTGATTCTTAACAATGAAATTAAAGTTTCAATGTTAAAAATGCAAGAACAAAGCTAGAAAGATGAAAACCCTAAAATATTCACGTGCTCTTTACTTCAGAAATAACAAGATCCGTAAAGAAATTACAAAATAGTCTATTTATAGTCTGCCAAATTTTCAGACAAAAATGCCCCTGCGGAACCATCGCGGACCGTGAAAATATGACCGCGGTCCGCGAAAATAATGAGGTTGCTGAGCTGCTGGTAAGATCGACCGTGGACCGCGAAATACGGACCGTGGACCACGGTGAGAATTTTCATAGCCTGCACCCTTACTGGAATGCCACCGCGGACCGCGAAACGAGGACCGCAGCCGCGGTGGAAACTTGCCTTGTGTTTAATCTTCACTGGAACGCCACCCCGGACCACGAAATGAGGACCGCGGCCGCGGTGGACACTTGCTTTATTTTCAACCTCACTAGAATGCCACTGCGGACCGCAAAATGAGGACCGCGACCGCGGTGGCCTTTTGCTTGATCATCTTTGTTGTGTTGATCCTTGTGCCGGATTCACTCCTGTTTTGAGCACATTTTAGATTGAGTGTCTTCATTTATGGTTCAATCCTGCACTAAGCACAACGTATAAGCTTTCGGGGCCACTTTGTGTACCATCATATCCAAAATTCATGTATAAGGGAACGGAAAACGAGGCAAAAATCCAAGTGCACGTGACCTAACCCATAAAGTGGGTACAAAAAAGGAACACAAAGGGGCTTAATGCCCTGAACAAAACAGAGTCATTATGTTTTCAAACGCAGGCAGAGAACTTAAAGCCTTCTGCGAAATGGAGGCAGCCACAAAGTTACTCATGCACGAAAAATTCTATGGTTCTTTACAAGTCACGAATTCTTGAACTCAGGTATATAAAATTCCCTATTGTTAATTACCCTACAGTAGTAATAGGCAAGAATTGAATAGTTAATTCCCTTCTTTCTCTATATCAACAATGAATTTCATGTTTAGGTGTGAAACTTTAAAATTGATTAAAATGTACTGGTTGTTGTAGAATCGATTATTTGACTGGTGTCAATTGGACTGGGGCCTACGTATTGGCTCAAAAAGTTTTGAGGTGAGTTGATATAACCCTTTACCAAAGTGGTTTAACTCACAAAAGTATGCATACAAGGTGTTTGCTGAATTGGCTAAAAGAGTGAATATGTACTTAATTGAAGTGAGTGAGTTCCTATTAGCTTAGAATTATTTTAGTTAAAGTTAGATGATTTATTCTAACATCTGTGCTTAAATTTTCAGATTTTTTTGTAATTCTTACAGGCCATTTTCATGTTGAAAAAGAAAATTTTATGAAGAAGCAAGAATCTTTAGAAATACTTTTGAATGTTTATTTCATTCCTATGCCATACCTTACATTTAAGGATTCCAGTATGAGCATGTTTAAAAAGATTTAGAATTGAATAGTCACTAGAAGAAATTTTAGAAAGAAAAGATTTGTGGGAGTATCCTTTAAACTTCTATTATGCAATTATTTTAGTTTCTTATAAGCTTTATGTATTACATGCATTTAGAACCTATGCTCGTAAAGTATATGTTATTAAAGTTTCATCCTTGTGGTTTAGACTCACTGAGTACAATGGATGGTACTGGCGTTCTCTTTAGGGAACCTACGTTGGTCTGCGGTACAATATAGGAACCGATTTTGCAGGCGAGTAAGCTACGCGTTAGGAAGTCCCTCACTTCCAATACTATTGGTGAGCTCCGCTTTTGTTCGTGGAGTATTCCTTAGAGTCATCTTTATTTAGATATTTCTTTGTTTTCTTAGAGAACTGGCCTAGAAATCTCATGTCCTGAGCAGTGCGTCAGTTTATCAGTAGAGGCTTCATAGACACAGTTGGTGGGTTAAGATTCAGATGTTTTTGATAATGACTTAGCAATATTTCATTGGTTAAAAGAATAAAGTTTTAGAGTTGATTTGTTTTAATATTTAAATTAATTAAAAGTATTTGGTTACAGTATTGCCTTGTGTCATATAAAATTTGCAGTTATAGTAGATTTGATAAGCGCAGATGGTTTGCTCGATCATGTGGGTGCTGGTCCTGACTTGTTTAGAAAATGGGTCGTGACAGGAAAAGAAGATCGAAGCAAATGACAAGAAGGTGGAAATCTATAATTCTAGGGTTGATCATATCTCGGGGACACCACCAATATTGAAGGGTTTGGATTCCAAAATGTTCGTACAAAAGCCCCCCCCCCCGAGCGCGGCTCCCAAACCGATCCCCAAGAAGTTCCGCATGCTCGAGATTCCTAAGAATAATGGAACGACCGATCCCAACGAGCATGTCACTTATTACACATGTGCAATTAAAGGTAATGATTTGGAGGACGACGAGATCGAATCCGTATTAGTAAAGAAATTCGGGGAGACCCTATCAAAGGGAGCGATGATATGGTACCATAATTTACCACCTAACTCTATTGATTCTTTTTCCATGCTAGCAGATTATTTTGAAAAAGCACACGCCAGAACCATAAAGGTCGAGACTAGGAAGTCGGACCTCTTTAAGGAAAATCAGAAAGATAACGAGATGCTCAGAGAGTTTATGTCTTGGTTCCAAATGGAACGAATGGATCTACCATCGATCGCTGATGATTGGGTCATTCAAGCCTTCACTCAAGGACTAATTGTATGAAGCTCAATGGCTTCAGAACAGTTGAAGCAGCACTTGATTGAATACCCAGCTATTACTTGGGCCGATGTGCATAATCGGTATCAATCGAAGATTATAGTCGAAGACGACCAGTTGGGGACAACTTCCGGGCCCATTTATCCTATCAGACTCGTCGATAGAGTCAAAAGGGACATTGATCGAGAACCAAGGTTGAACAGGGATCGATACCAGCCATATAATGGAAATCGTAGGGGTAACAGACTTGGGCACAACCTTGTACGAGGTGAAAGGAGAAATGATCGAGGCCAGAGCTCTGAGGGCTCATGAGCAAGAATGGTTTCGACAAGCATGCCAGACCTAAATCAGAATATAACTTTAATGTTGACGCATCCACCATCGTATTGGATATCTGACGCATCAAGGATCCTAAATGGCCTCAACCTCCACAGAACGATCCATCCCAGAGAAATCCCAACCAAATGTGCAAGTATCATGGAACCCATGGCCACAAAACGGAAGATTGCAGACAGTTGAGAGAGGAAGTAGCCTGGTTATTCAACGATGGGCACCTTCAGGAGTTTATAAGTGATCGAGCCAAGAATAATTTCAAGAACAGAGATTCCAACAGACAGAACGAGAAAGAAGAACCGTGACACGTCATTCACATGATTGTCGGAGGGGTCAATGTTCCGAAAGGTCCAGTGTTAAAACGCACCAAGGTGTCGATCACAAGGGAGAAGCGAACTCGGGATTACATACCAGAAGGAACCTTGTCCTTCAATGACGAGGACGCATAAGGGATCATGGTGCCCTATAATGACGAACTGATAATATCTGTACTCATGAATAAGACTCAAGGTAAACGTGTTTTAATTGATCCAGGTAGTTCGGTCAACATCATTCGATCGAGGGTCGTAGAACAACTAGGCCTACAGGATGAAGTTGTGCCCACGACCCGAGTGCTAAACGGATTCAACATGGCATGTGAAACCACTATGGGCGAGATACATTTGCCAGTGAACGTGGCCGGGACCATCCAAGAGACGAGTTTCATGTGATCGAGGGCGACATAGGATATAACGCCCTTTTCGGGAGGCCATGGATCCACAACATGAGGGCAGTGCCCTCGACCTTTCACTAGGTTCTAAAATTATCGACACCGGAGGGAATCAAAACAGTCTACGGGAAGCAACCCGCCGCAAAGTAAATATTTGCCGTTGACGAAGTAATTCCGATGTCGGCACTCTTATCGACGAAGGGGTCAAATTCGAAGGGAAAATAGGAGGCCAAATAGCAATCACAGACGCCGACCTCGATCCAACCAAAGAAGCAGGGGATTGACGAAGATAATGATTATGGGTTCCATCAATTAAGGGTGTTTAATGGGTGGGCCGGGCCGGGTAGAGAAAAATTAAAACCGCCCGGGTTCCGAACCCGACCGGTTACGGGTTAGGGTTTACCGGGCTTAAAGGGTCCGGGTCCATCCGGATAAAAAATGAATCGTAAGGGTTACGGGTCCAAAGGGTCGAGTCGGGCCGAGTTAACGTTAATTTGTTTTTTGTATTTTGTATAACTATCGTAAAAATATAAGCAAAAAATAATCTTATAAAAATAATGTTTGAATAAAGTATGCAAAGACTTTAAATTTCTTATATTTGAATATTTTATTAAGAATTTAAATTTTAAAATAATAGAATACAATGAAGATGGAAAAAAATTGCACTTATAATTTGCAAGTTCAAACTTGCAAATTAAAGTTTACATTTAATACTTCAAATTAAAGTTCAAACTTGTACTTATCATTGCATAATAAATTAATAATACTTCAAATTAATCTAACAAACTAAAACATTAAGCATAATACGTCTGATAATATTAAAATAACACAAATTGTTTCAAATCAACTTAAAATCTTAAATACGAATTTCTGGAGAATGCACAAAACAACTCTTCATATTCCTCCTTAAACAGCCTGTGCCCGCGCACTTTGGACGAAGATTTAAGATTCGACCATAGTTCTTGCACTTCATTTTGTAAACTTATCCATTTTCTTCTACCACCTCAAAGTGTTCCCAAACATATGAGCGCACTCTAGAATCACGGGGCATGATTTAACTCGAATTGAGAATATGAGTTTGAGAAATGAGAGATGAGTAAAGAAATAAAGAAGAGGGGGTGTATTTATAGTTTTTAAAAGGGTAAATTAGTAATTACAAAAAGTGTTAATTTTAAAAAAAAAATGGCCCAAAAAAGGGCTATTTGTGCAAAACAACCGTTGGGCAACGACTCCTTGGCCCAGTTGACCGTTGCCAATGGTAGCAACAATTAAAAAAAATTGGAAACAACTAGCCGTTAACCGGTCTATGCCGGTCCGGTCCAGGTTGGTTAACCGGTTCCAGTGAATCGCATACCGGTTGAAGAAAGGTGAATGGACCAACCCCCCTTACCCCATTAACATAGCCCACACGACCCCTCATGTACCGGTCCGGGCCGGGCCCGGTTTCAACAAGTCTGGGCTGCTCCGGAAACGGGCTGACCCAGGCCGTTTAACACCCTTACCCTCAATCCTTCATAGTGCCCGATGACTCCGGCGCCACCAAATCAACGGTCGAAAGGTATACCTGGGCACGGGTTAACTCTAGAGCTCAAGAAAAAACTTATTCAATTTCTTATAGCTAACATGGATTATTTTGCTTGGTCCCATCTCGACATGACAGGGATCCCACCGAAAATCACCACCCATAAACTAAGCTTGGACCTGAAGTTCCATCCAGTGAAGCAAAAAAGAAGAGCCCAGTCCGAGGTCAAACATGCTTTCGTCAAAGACGAGGTAACCAAGCTTCTTAAAATAGGGTTCATCAAGGAAGTAAAATACCCCGAATAGTTAGCAAACATAGTAGTAGTCCCTAAGAAAGGAAACAAACTTAGAATGTGTGTAGATTACAAAGATCTAAATATAGCATGCCCCAAGGATTCTTTTTCTTAGCCTAATATTGATCGCATGATCGATGACACGGCCAATCACGAGATCCTCAGTTTTCTCGATGCCTATTCTGGGTACAACTAAATACAAATGAACCCAGATGATTAGGAGAAGACCTCGTTTGTCACTAAATATGGTACATACTGCTATAATGTAATATCATCCGGATTAAAAAAATGTTGGTGCCACGTACCAACGCCTAGTAAATCGGATGTTTGAAGAACAAATAGGAAAATCGATGAAAGTTTACATTGATGATATGTTAGTTAGGCCCCTGCGAGAAGAGGACCATTTGAAGCATTTGTAGGAAACTTTCAGTATATTGAAGAAATACAACATGAAGCTAAACCCGGAAAAATGCGCGTTCGGGGTCGGGTCAGGCAAATTTCTCGGATTCATGGTATCCAACCAAGGAATTGAGATCAACCCGGCAAGATCAAAGCTATCGAAGACATCACGATAGTAGATAACATAAAGGTCGTGCAGAGGTTAACCGGGCGCCTAGCCGCCCTAGGACGATTCATCTCGAGGTCCTCCTATAAGAGCCATCGATTTTTCTCTTTGTTGAAGAAGAAGAATAACTTCACGTGGACTCTGGAATTCCAGCAGGCCTTGGAAGAGCTTAAACGGTACTTATCGAGCCTGCCGCTGCTTCACACACCGGGGGCAGACGACTAGCTGTACTTGTATTTGGCAGTATACCAACCTCCACCCGAGAAGCCCATGGGATCTGCTCTACAGATACCATCAAATCCCAGTTTCTGAGATACCACATCAGCTCTATCACCACTAATCCTAGGTTATTAGGGGAGAGATAGTGGTAAGTGGAGTCCTAGCCCGAGAAGAACGAGGCATGCAATTTCCTATTTATTATGTTTGTCGGGCCTTAGGTGAGGCCGAAACTAGGTATCCCCACCTAGAAAAATTGACGCTCGCTTTGATAAGCGCCTCTAGGAAACTAAATCCATACTTTCAATGTCACCCCATATGTGTTGAAACAACTTATTCACTTCGAAATATTTTTCATGAACACGAGATTTCGGTACGGTTCACCAAATGGGCCTGATTTAGCGTGTATGATATTGAATATCGACCCCGAACAACCATCAAGTCTCAAATTTTGGCAGACTTCGTGGCTGACTTTGCGCCGGCCCTAGTACCCGAGGTTGAAAGAGAGATGTTGGTAAACTCGGGTACGTTCTTGGGAATCTGGACCCTCTGTATAAATGGTGCTTTGAACGAAAAAGGGTCCAGACTCGGGATCGTACTAAAACTACCCACAAACAACGTAGTTAGGCAATCTATTAGAACTGTGAAATTGACTAACAACGAGGCCGAATATGAGGCCATAATAGCAGGTCTCGAACTAGCCAAAGGCTTGGGAGAGGAGGTGATCGAAGCCAAATGCGACTCCATCCTCGTGGTAAATCAGGCTAACAGAACCTTTGAAGTTAGGGAAGAACGAATGCAAAGATTCTTGGATAAGTTACAAGTAACTTTGCACCGATTTAAGAAATGGACTTTGCAGCATGTGCCTCGAGATCAAAATAGTGAGGTTGATACCCTTGCAAACTAAGGATCATCGGTCGAGGAAAACGAGATCAATTCGGGGGCCGTCTGCAACTCATGAGGTCCGTTAGGGGTGTTCATGGTTCGGTTTGGGTTGATTTTTCCCTAAAAAGAAACCAAACCAAGTAAGTCAGTTTTCCAAATATTGGAACCAAACCAAACTAATTAAGTCAATTTTTTATCGATTCGTTTTGTCGGTTTTTCAATTTTTTCAGTTATTTTTTTCGGGTTTTCTTAAATATGAGACATACACTACCAAATGCATATTCCGGCGACTACATTTTCAACGTAACGCTATCAAACTAATTGCTCTTTGAAAAATCAATCATTTATCAAGAGATATTGATAATAATTGACTCAAATAGTGATGAATCATTTAAGTAATCAATTAAAAATTAATTATTTTTTATATGAAATAAATTCTTGTACTTAGTAAAAGAAAACTACCAATCAAACTAGAAGGCAAAATATTGGATTATTATAATAGCAAAGAATTAGACTCAAATACAAATGACTAATATGTACCATACAATTTTAGAAACTTTATATAAAAATATACATATATGTATATATAGGTGTAATAATAAATTTAAATAACTACTTTTATAGTCGGTTTGGTTCATTTTTTTTATTAAACCAAAACCAAACCAAACCAAATTTAATCAGCTTTTAAAATTTAAAACCAAAACCAAACCTAAAAATATCAATTTTTTTGGTCGGTTTGGTTCGATTTTCGGTTTGATTCGGTTTTTCGGGTTTTTATGAACACCCCTAAGATCAGTAGTCGAAGAAGGCCATGCCGAGATAAACTCCACAAGCTTGACTTGAGATTGGAGAAATAAATACATAGAGTATTTGAAAACCAGAAAGCTTCCCTCATATACAAAAGATTTGAGGTCCCTGCGCACGAAAGCAGCACGATTCACCTTGTCCGAAGATGGAACATTGTTCAGTAGAATGTTCGATGGTCCACTAGCGATATGTCTGGGACCGGGAGATACCGAATATGTCCTGAGGGAAGTTCATGAGGGCACATGCAGAAATCATTCTGCTGCTGAATCATTGGTCCAAGGGTAATCATAGCCGGCTATTACTGGATCGACATGGAAAAATATGCGAAAGAGTTCGTTCGAAAATGTGACAAATGCCAAAGACATGCACCAATGATTCACCAACCCGGGGAACTACTCCATTCAGTCTTGTCACCATGGCCATTCATGAAGCGGGGTATGAAAACCGGTGGCCCTCTCCTATGGGCACCAGGCAAAGCTCAATTTATTTTATTTATGACTGACTATTTTTCTAAGTGGGTTGAAGCACAGGCCTTCGAGAAAGTTAGGGAGAAGGAAGTCATCGACTTCATTTGGGATCACATCATATTTCGTCTCATTAGTTTATGATGCTGAAGCTCTAATATCAGTCAAAGTTGGAGATCCTAGTATCAGGTTCCGATATGCAACAAAGGAATCAAATGACGAGGACATGAATACGGGCCTAGAACTATTGGATGAAAGGCGCGAAGCCGCTCTCATCTAATTGGCCGCCCAAAAATAACGGACCGAGAGATACTACAATCGAAGAGCCAATCTTCGATATTTTAACGTCAAGGACTTAGTGATAAGGAAAGGCACCCTCAACACCCGAAATTCGAACAAAGGGAAATTGGGTCCGAACTGGGAAGGACCGCACCAGATTATCGAGGTCACCGAAAAAAGGTCCTACAAGCTCGGAACGATTAATGGAGAACAACTACCGAGTAATTGGAACATATCTCACCTAAAACTATATTACTGCTAAGATATGACCCCTTTCCATTTCCTTTTTATTTCAGGCTAACACTTGCAAGTGGTCAACGAGAAACGACGATGGATTTTTCCGCCAACGACATGAAGTCTTTAGGTCTGAAAGCACGTGTTGCACTCTTTTTCCCTTAGACGAGGCAACAATGTATCGTGCTAACTTAGAATCAAGCCCGATTAAGAATTGTCCCCGAAGATCAATTCAACAATATCCGAGGTTCCTTTGCAATAAACCTCGAACATTGGGGGGCTACCCTCGGATATGCATTATCTTCGAATATCAACTCTAGCGAGGAAACTACTTCATAAAGGGAGGGTATCGATAGATAGGATTTATTGTAAGGGACAAATGGACAAAACAAATTGTGCACACGTAGATTTCTGAAGCCCTGGCATAAAACATGTACGTATGTATGACTGTTTCGATCAAGAATAAGGAAAAATACTTTCCTTGCAATCATCTTATGTTTTAAATTTTTTCCCTCTTTACATCCCTTAAAGATTTTTATACGTCCGAAAATAACGAGCCCAAGGGCAATACTTAACTGGGATACAAACGACCATTCCCTCACTTGGGGACTACCGTACAATTCAAACAGCCCAAGGCACCGGGCCTCGAGGAAAAAGACCTATTAGGAAACTCCCCGGTATCTAAAGGCCACAGCCACCCCATTCGGGGACTATGATTTCGGGCAAGCCCGGATAAAATGGGAAAACAAGTCCAATGGGCAGTTCCCGAACTAAAAGGCTACGACCAATTTAACACGGCTCGAAGACGTCCGAGATCCGTAACAAAAATAGGCCTTCGAAAAAGAAAAAATTCTTTCACAACCGGTTCTAAAGGCTATCCTCGGCAAAGTCATAAACTTAAGATATTTTCGGGAAATTTTTTTGGTAACATCGAACCCCAACAACGCCTTAACCCAGAAAGGCAATAAAGGAAAGGTTTGTTCGAACCCTCGAACACAACCTTATTGTTTCATGCTAAGGTATTTCAACCTTCGTGAATAAAATAATAAAGCGAAGGAAATATTCGAGAGCCGNACGCAGGTAGATGCGATACAGGCCGAGGCTGAAGAATTCAAAAAGAACATGGACATCTTAGCCTCGAAAAAGGAAACCGTCCAAGCACAATTGAAGTTGGCCGAGAACCAGCTCCAAGCTGCAAAAGAGAAGGCCTCGGTGCATCAAGGATCTTCAATCTCAGTTAGACTTGGATGTTTCTGATAAGGCGAGCTTAACCAACAAACTCGGAGTGGCCAAATCTGAGGTGGCCGTGGCCAACACCAAAGCTGATGCTAAAGTTTCCCAGTTTAAGGTCGATGTCGAGGCCATCCAGGACGAGGATAAGAGAATGGTGGATCATGCAAAATGGAAAGCTCGAAAGGAAGCCCCCGAGGGATTTCATGATCAGGGCTTCGATATTATGGCCAAAATAAAAAAAAATGCCAAAGCAGAGGACGCCAGGGCCCGGAAGTTGTCCTTCCCTGAGGAAAACTCTGAGAGCTTAAGTGAATCTAAAGACGGGGAAGATCCCGAGGATGAGATGCAACCTCCGATGAAGTCCAAGCCACTTAGGCCTTTATATTTTTTTCTTTTCTTTTGCATTTTTACTGAGGACATTTTGGCCGTTGTAAATTTTTGTATTAGACCGATCTGGCCTTTTTAAAAGATTATTGAATATATATATATATATATATATATATATATATATTCAATAATCTTTTAAAAAGGCCAGATCGGTCTAATACAAAAATTTACAACGGCCAAAATGTCCTCAGTAAAAATGCAAAAGAAAAGAAAAAAATATAAAGGCCTAAGTGGCTTGGACTTCATCGGAGGTTGCATCTCATCCTCGGGATCTTCCCCGTCTTTAGATTCACTTAAGCTCTCAGAGTTTTCCTCAGGGAAGGACAACTTCCGGGCCCTGGCGTCCTCTGCTTTGGCATTTTTTTTTATTTTGGCCATAATATCGAAGCCCTGATCATGAAATCCCTCGGGGGCTTCCTTTCGAGCTTTCCATTTTGCATGATCCACCATTCTCTTATCCTCGTCCTGGATGGCCTCGACATCGACCTTAAACTGGGAAACTTTAGCATCAGCTTTGGTGTTGGCCACGGCCACCTCAGATTTGGCCACTCCGAGTTTGTTGGTTAAGCTCGCCTTATCAGAAACATCCAAGTCTAACTGAGATTGAAGATCCTTGATGCACCGAGGCCTTCTCTTTTGCAGCTTGGAGCTGGTTCTCGGCCAACTTCAATTGTGCTTGGACGGTTTCCTTTTTCGAGGCTAAGATGTCCATGTTCTTTTTGAATTCTTCAGCCTCGGCCTGTATCGCATCTACCTGCGTCTAGAGCCGTCCGATCTGTTCGAGCGTCTGCCGGACATGCAGGATCAGATCGTTAGTTACTATCTCCAATTCATCTTCACTATCGTGAAGCACTCAAAATACTTGCTCGGCCATCTCGACATTCTCACTATGAGCCGCTTCTAAATTGACTCGAAGCTTCTCACTCAGAAGCTTGTAAGTATCCCCCTTCTCGGTGAGTTCTCGAACCTCAACCTCGTGCTCCTCCCGGATCCGGAAGAAAGCTTCGTGATGCAACACTAAAGCCTGCAAGCACGGAGAAAGATGTTAGAACTATTCACGATTTCAAGTTTAAAATAAATATAGAAGTGACCCTCGAACTTACCTGGTTCAAGGCATGTTGGGCCTCGTTAAATAGGTAAGGCTCCTCCATCGCATTCATCACGGCTTGATCTTCCTTGGTCACCAAACATCTGAGGTACCTAGCAACCCCCAGGGGGGAAAAGAAGACTCGGGCATCCTCGGGAACAGAAAAAGTTATCGACCGCCTGCGGTCAGGGTCAACACTTGGAGCCACGAATTGACCTACCAGTTTTGGGCTCGATGGAGACTCAGTAGAACCCGGTTATGGCACTTTATTTGGCACTGGCAAGTCACCGAGTCCGGCGACATCTTCCGAAGCTAGACTGAAGTCCATATGATAAGCCATGAATGTCGGCCACCCTTTGAGGCACCTCGTCAGAACGACTCTCTAAAATGAAGGCCTCACGAATCATGGCGTCAGAAATTTGAGGGGAGCTATAAATGTCGATTATTCTGAGATCGTCTCTTAGGATATCTTCCACAGCTCGAGAAACATCTCCCCCGGTCTCTCTCTCGACCCTCTCGGGGACTTCATCCACTGCCTCTACGGCCTCCATAGTTTGAGGTATCTCAGAGTTGCGTCTCACTCGGGTTACCATCTTAGAGTTTTTCTTCTTCCTCTTCATACTCGTCCCTCAACTGATTAAGCGAGTCTGATGAGAGTTCTCGAGCCCGGATTTTTTGGGTTTGTGCGCCAACCGCTTCCTCGGTCTCTTGCTCTTCTCCGAGTCCGGGGAACTCGGAGCCCCTTTCCTCTCATTCTCTTTGGCCTGCTTCGGAGCAGGTGGTTGGGGAAGGACTTCTTTGTCATCAAATGGGGGACTCATTGCAACATCCTTCCCGAGGCCTACAAAGGAAAAAATATGAGTAAGCTCAAGAAGAATCCCAAACGACAACCGTTCTAAGAGATAAACTTACCATGGTTGCAGGCCTCCCATCAACCCTTTGATAACTGTAACAACCCGACCGATCGTTCTGAGGGTTTAGCCCGTTTCCCCCATTTCTGCTTCATTGCTTGTGTGGTTCATCTCTTTTTGTGTGGTGTTGGGTTGGTTGGCTCGGGTTCAGAGTGGTCGTGGTGAGAATTAAGGCACTTAGCCTCTTAAATGAGCTTAATAGTTAGAAAAGTCAATCGGGAGTTGACTTATAGGTAAACAACCTTGGAATGCGGATTTTTTGGTTCGGATAGCTTCATTAGGTGATTTGGGACTTAGGAGTGTGTTCGGAATGTAGTTTTGAGGTCCGGTGTAGAATTAGGCTTGAATTGGCGAAAATTAGTTTTTGACGATTTCCGGTCGGCAGTAGAAAATAGGCTATTAGGGTCGGAATGGAATTTTGGAAGTTGGAGCAGGTTCGTAATGTCATTTTGGATATGTGTGCAAATTTTTAGGTCAATCGGATGTATTTTGGTTGGTTTCGGCATCCTTGGTGAATTTAGAAATTTCAAAGTTCATAGGCTTGAATTTGATGTGATTGTTGGTGTTTTTGCGTTGTTTTGGTGTTTCGAGGGCTCGACTAAATTTGAATGAGGTTATGGGACTTGTTGGTATTTTTGGTTGGGGTCCCGAGGGGCTCGGGATGATTTCGGATAGCCATCGGAGGATTTCGAGTTGGAAATAGCAGCTGATGCTACTGGTGCTGGTGTGACCGCACCTGCGGATAGGGGACGGCAGGTGCGGGCCCGCAGAAGTGGACAAGACTCCGCAGATGCAGAATTTGGCTGGATCAGTGAAGGTCGCAGATGCGAATGTGGGGCCGTACCTACTATGTCGCAGGTGCGGAAAAGGAGTCGCAGGTGCGGAAGTTCAGATTTTAGTATTTTCTCGCAGGTGCGCACCTGGGACTGCAAGTGCGGGTCCGCAGGTGCGAGATTTAGGCCGCAGATGCGGAACCCCTGGGCAGAACATATAAAAAGGGCCCTTAGCGAATTTTGGTCATTCTTTCACCATTTTTATTCGGGTTTGAAGCTTTTGAAGGATTTTTGAAGAGGTAAATCGATAGTTCTTCATTGAGGTAAGGATTTTGGACTTAAAACTCGTTTATATGTGATTAAAGGTCTGATTAGTGGTGAAAATTGGGGAAAATTAGTGCTAAAAATGGGTAATTAGGGCTTGTGATTTAGAGACCTTAAAATGGGAATTTGAGGGATCATTTAGACTCCGATTTCAGTGTTCTTGGTATGTATAGACTCGTGGGAGGATGATAATTCTTGTGGTGTAAATTTTATCGAGTTTTGATACGTGGGCCCGGGGGTCGGGTTTGACCAATTTCGGAATTTTTGGGTAAATTTGGTAATTTTCGAATGGGCTTCATTCCTTGGTATATTATAATGATATGAATCTGATTTTTTGGTAGATTTGGGGAACTTGGAGGCCCAGTCTAGAGGCAAGTAACGTTTCCAAACTTGGTTCTGAGGGTTAGAAACCCCAAGCTAAATGATTTATGACTATAATTGAGGTGACACACATGCCAAGTGACGGGCGTGCACCGAGTATTTGTGGCCTGGCTCATCCCATGGCATTTTCTAGTAGTTATTACTGATCGATATCCGCACTTCTATTAATGTAGTAATTGTGAACCTGTTAGAAATCATGTTAAGTATAAATGCGAGGCTTCACACCGAAAATGCTGAGACCCGAGTGGTCGTATATTACTGCCTCATTCAGACATCGGGGGCAGCTCCAGTCAAGTCGGTTTCCCCAGCCTAGGATTTTGTGGTCCCAACATTAGAAGATGACGAGTAGTGCAGGTTAGAGAGGTTTAGTAGACTTCAGCCTCCGATTTTCAGTGGTACTGAGGGCGAGGATGCCCAGGGCTTTTTGGACAAGTGTTAGAGGTTTCTTCGCACAACAGGGATATTGGAGGCTAGTGGGGTCCCATTTACTACCTTCCAGTTCTTAGGAGCTGCACTCGCTTGGTGGGAGGCCTATGAGAGGCGTAGAACTGCTGATGCAGCGCCCCTTACCTGGCGTCAGTTCTCCATTTTGTTCCTGGAGAAGTATATACTGCAGTCCCGCAGGGAGGAGTTTCGCAGGGATTTCGAGCAGTTGCGTCAGGGGGACATGACCGTGACGCAGTATGAGATGAGGTTCTCCGAGTTGGACCATCATGCTATTTGTCTAGTTCCCACGGATAGGGAGAGGATCAGGAGGTTTGTTGATGGCCTCACTTATCAACTTCGAATTTTTCTGACCAGGGAGAGGGTATCTGGCGCTTCTTTTGAGAGGTGGTTGACATTGCCAGAAAGATTGAGTCGGTCCGCCGCCAGGAGCGAATCGAGAGGGAGGCCAAGAGGTCTCGAGGATCTGGGAGTTTTGGTGGGGTTCCTTCAGGGGGCAGCCTCAGCCCGGCAGAGGCCATCTATTCAGGCAGGCTCAGCCAAGTCACTCAGGTTATCCTGGTGGATCAGTTGGTCATGATCCTCATAGTTCGCATCAGATGCACCCATCTTTCAGTGCCTTGCCAGCTCAGAGTTCATCTTGGACACCATCGGTTCAGAGTTCATCTATGCCTGGTTCTTCTAGTGGTTATCCTGGTGCTAGGGATTCCCTTCAGTCCCCAGTGCCATTCTCCCAGAGGGGTTGCTTTGAGTGTGGAGATGTGGACCATATCAAGAGGTTTTGTCCCCGTCTTGCGAGAGGTACTTATCAGCAGAGGAGTCAACCCGCGGCTTCAGACCCATTAGCTGCACCGCTCGCCCAGGCAGTTAGAGGTGGGGGTCAGGCAGTTAGGGGTTTCCCTAGAGGGGTAGGTCGACCCAGTGGTGATCAGGCCCGATTTTATGCACTTTCAGCCAGACCGGATGCGATGGCTTCTGCACGGACTGCACGAGTTATGTCTTTAGGTGGTATAGATGTGTCATGTTACTGGAGTGGTTGTGACGGATGAGAGGAGGTCATTGAACCTAGGATAGGTTTTATCGGATCTGGTTGGCATTTTTGGGAGGAGGTTGACGCTGATCGGCTTAAAAGTTTTGCTACATTTCATGTCGAAGGGAGAGAGTTCCATCACTTGTTGATACGATGAATGGTTATGGGTTTCTGCGTGTTTCTCTCATCATTGGCAGTATATTGAGGTGTTATAACGGGTCTCTATTCGATGTCGAGTTTATTACCGGCATTTTGGGTGGCTTGGGCATCTGTTGTGATTTGAGCTTATCGTTAGGAGTGTTCGAAATAGGTGATATATCATGTGACTTCATCTTGAGTTATGACTCTGGTTGGATACAACATGTTCAGACATATACAATGTGTGGAGGCATGATTCTAATATTGTAGATAAGTTCTGACGTGGAATTTGGGTTCTAAGGCGTAGGGATTCGGTTGGATATAGTGGCATTCGAATGTGTTGTGTTATTATATTGATGCGAGGTAGGGTGACGTGGGGTACCCCCGGGTATGTGCATGGTAAGGTTATTCGGCGGTTTGATGGCTTTTGCAACAACTCTTGGCACGTTCGAGCACGAACATTTGTTTAAGAGGAGGAGAATGTAACGACCCGGCTGGTCGTTCCGATAGTTTAGCCCGTTTCCTCCATTTCTGCTACATTGCTTGTGTGGTTCATATCTTTTTTTGTGGTGTTGGGTTGGTTGGGTTGGTTGGGTTGGTTGGCTCGGGTTCAGAGTGGTCGTGGTGAGAATTAAGGCACTTAGCCTCTTAAATGAGCTTAATAGTTGGAAAAATCAACCGGGAGTTGACTTATAGGTAAACGACCTCAGAATGCGGATTTTTTGGCTCGGATAGCTTCGTTAGGTGATGTGGGACTTAGGAGTGTGTTCGAAATTTAGTTTTGAGGTCCGATGTAGAATTAGGCTTGAATTGGCGAAAGTTAGTTTTGGCAATTTCTGGTCGGCAGTGGAAAATAGGTTATCGGGGTCGGGATGGAATTCCAGAAGTTGGAGCAGGTTCGTAATATCATTTTGGATATGTGTGCAAATTTTCAGGTCAATCAGATGTGTTTTGGTTGGTTTCGGAATCCTTGGTGAATTTAGAAATTTCAAAGTTCATAGGCTTGAATTTGATGTGATTGTTGGTGTTTTTGTGTTGTTTTGGTGTTTCGAGGGCTCGACTAAGTTTGAATGAGGTTATGGGACTTTTTGGTATTCTTGGTTGGGGTCCCGAGGGGCTCGGGATGATTTCGGATAGCCATCGGAGGATTTCGAGTTGGAAATAGCAGCTGATGTTGCTGGTGCTAGTGTGACCGTGCCTGCGGATAGGGGACGGCAGGTGCGGGCCCGCAAAAGCAGACAAGGCTCCACAGATGCGTAATTTTTCTGGATCAATGAAGGTCACAGATGCGGACGTGGGGCCGCACTTGCGGTGTCGTAGGTACCGCAGGTGCGGAAAAGGAGTCGCAGGTGCGGAAGTTCGACTTTTATGTTTTTTCGCAGGTGCGAACCTGGGACCGCGGGTGCGGGTCCACAGGTGAAAGATTTAGGCCGCAGGTGCGGAACCCCTGGGCAGAACAAATAAAAAGGGCCCTTAGCGAATTTTGGTCGTTCTTTCGCCATTTTTATTCGGGTTTGAAGCTTTTGATGGGTTTTTGAAGAGGGAAATCGATAGTTCTTCATTGAGGTAAGGATTTTGGACTTAAAACTCGTTTATATGTGATTAAAGGTTTGATTAGTGGTGAAAATTGGAGAAAATCAGTGCTAAAAATGGGTTATTAGGGCTTGTGATTTAGATACCTTAAAATGGGAATTTGAGGGGTCATTTGGACTCCGATTTCAGTGTTCTTGGTATGTATAGAATCGTGGGAGGGTGAGGATTCTTTTGGTATAAATTTTATCGAGTTCCAAGACGTGGGCCCGGGGGTCGGGTTTGACCAATTTCGGGATTTATGGGTAAATTTGGTAATTTTCGAATGGGTTTCATTCCTTGGCATATTATAATGATATGAATCTGATTTTTTGGTAGATTTGGAGCACTCGGAGGCCCAGTCTAGAGTCAAAGGCATTAACGTTAGGTTCTTAGCCGGTTTTGAGGTAAGTAACGTTTCCAAACTTGGTTATGAGGGTTCGAAACCCCGAGCTAAATGATTTATGACTATAATTGAGGTGACGCACATGCCAAGTGACGGGCGTGCGGGCGTGCACCGAGTATTTGTGGTCTGGCTCATCCCATGTCATTTTTCTAGTAGTTATTACTGATTGATATCCGCACTTCTATTAATGTAGTAATTATGAACCTATTAGAAATCATGTTAAGTATAAATGCTAGGTTTCACGTCGAAAATGCTGAGACCCGAATGGTCGTATATTACTGCCTCATTTTGTGATTATTTGATTATCATATACTCAGTCCTATTATAGCATATCACTTCATACCTCAGTCTCAGTATTGTTAATTATATGCATACTTATCATTGTTTCGGGTTGATGGATGCATCTGTGATCCATGTGAGTGAGACCGGAGAGTAATGACAGAGTGATGCCGAGAGCCTATTATTGAGACAGGTATGATATCGGACTGCACACCGCAGCGATACTTAAATTATACCTTCGTTGACTTGATATAGCGCTTGGGCCACTAGGGCCCCTCCGGAGACTTTACACCCCTAGTGAGCGCATTGATGTTGAGGGATGGATTTTCCCTGGGCATGGATCATGTCCGAAGTTGATGTTATGTTAGGGATGGATCGTCCCTGGATATGGATCTTGTCCGAGTGTTGTATTCCGGAGATGGACCTTCTCCGTGGGGCTGGATTGGCCTTTTTCTTCAGTATGGAGTGACTACGGTCACCGATGATTATGTACATTTCGGGATGAACCTTCCCTGGGCCTGAGAGCCATATACGGTACTGAGTGGACTGCTATGTGAGGGTTGTGAGCACTATGTGCATTTCCACACTGATTTCATATATCTATACGATGGCATGTAGAGTAGTCCGGCATACTTGGCATATTTTGGTATATTTTCTGATAAACTGTTAGCATGTCTAATTTCTGTATATTGTCTATTGTAAATTCTGAATTTTAGTCTGTCACCACCTTTCAGTCCGTAGTTTGGGTTCGTTACTTCTGAGTGGTATACTCACATTACCCCCTGCACCTTATGTGCAGATCCAGGTACACCGGGACCCGGTAGTGGATACTAAGCAGCTGCCAGAGTTTTATTGGAGTCGTCAAGATAGTAGCTGGCGATCGCGACCTCGTCTTCTCTTTCTTATTCTACTTGTTGTTCTTTATTTTGATACTATGTTGTCCATTTCACCTTTTCCTTTCTTTATGTTATAGCAGCTCATGACTGAGTGACACTGGATCCGGAGTTGAAGATTTTAAATTTTGTTTCAGATATTGTTTCCAACTTCAGATTATTAGTACTATCAGTAATTTCGTTTGAAAAAATGTACTTTTACTGGAAATTGAATTTAGCTTAGATAAAATGGGTGGCTTGCCTGGTTCTACGACAGGTGCCATCACGACTCCGAAATTGGGTCGTGACAATAACTCCATCCAAGCATGCTCGGAGTATGGTCTCTGTAACACCAGGCCCTAGACCCATTGCTTGAGTTCCGAGATCGGGTCTGGCATCTGGTCCACAGCTGCAACACCAAAAATGCAGATGAGGAAAGAAGATAAGAAGCAAAACAGCAAAATTGAACATTCAAGGCGAAATATACTCATGATTCATGTTCCATTTCTCAGGAAACAACATGTCTTCAGCAGGGATCAGTTCTGAAGTCCTTATTCGGACAAATCGGCCCATCCAACCTCGGTCCTGAGATTCGTCTATACTGGAGAATGGGGCCCTACTGGCCCGTGAGCAAGCTTGATCAGCCCTCCTTGATAGAGTCGGGGACTATAAAGGCGCATAAGGTGATCGAGGGTGAAAGGACATCCCTCGATTTTTCTTACGAAGAATCGAAGGAGAATGACTATTCTCCAGAATGAAGGATGGATCTGGCCAAGGGTCACGTTGTACCTCTTACAAAAGGCGACGATGATAGGGTCTAATGGACCCAACGTGAAGGGATAAGTGTAAACACTTAGAAAACCCTTCACATGGGTAGTGATCGATTCCTCAGGCGAAGGAACTACCACATGCTTTTTGTCCCAGTTGCAGTCCTCTTTAACTTTGGCGAGGAGGTCTTCGGTGATTATACATATGTACCTCGAGACCGGCTCGCATCGGCCTGGTACTGAGGAGGTCTTTTCGACCTTAAAATCAGTGATAGTTGGACACCCTACCGGAACGAATTCCTTAGGGTGGGGCTCCGCCGCAGCCTCACCACCGGCGGATCGTGATGAAGAAGCGGCTCCTTTTGCGGCACGGTTTTGGAAGTTTTCGCATTGATGAACAAGAAAAAAAAGAATTAAGATAGTATGCGGTTTGATTACAGTTCAAGAAATTTGGGTGCGGAACTTATAAAGCAAAGCAATATTTTGAAGAAAAATCAAGAGTAGGGTAAAAGTTTGAATAAGAAAAAACTAGGGCACTTATAGGTTGTTGGTGACGGTTCAGAACCGGTAGTGGCCGACCAGCGACTAACAGGAATTTAATACCTTGGTAACTGGACCGACAAGACATTTCGGTATCCATTCGTCACTTGCATCATAGTCGGGTTTGTCGCTTACGTCATTACCAATAGAGACGGAGCTCGGAAATTCATATTGTTTCTCGTCATCTTCTTTCCAAGAAACGAGGGGACTATCTGTATACAGTCAAAATCGGGCTTGCCTTTCGTATGACTAATCAAGACTAGAATATGATAGGTCAAGGTTCAACCTCATGTTATATCGAGCCATGTTGCGAAGCTAGATTGCCGAGCTCGTGACCCAGAGACCAATCAAGATCGAGATCGGCCAAGATCGAGACCAATCAAAATAGAAATCGAGCGAGACCGAGGGAAGTTTACCGAGTCAAATAACGGAAAGCAGAAATATCCGTAATCGAGCGAAGATCACGACGAAAATCCCAGCACATATAAAAAAAAGGCCGATTAATTGGCCAATCATGAAATTTCTTACTGTATAGTGATCTAGTATAATTCACAATGTAAATAACCTCTGATTGGTCCTAATTTATTTTGGGTTGTCTCAGTTAACTTTTCACCACCATAAATAAACATATCCAAATACAAATGGTAACAAGGAAGGTTATAAAGTGCATGAAACTTCTGGAAGGACCACCACATAGACATTTTCCCATCTCTACAATTTGTGGGTAACATTTGTTTCGGAAATCCAAACATTTGCTAAAAGTAGTAGTAACGTTGTACTGCATGTCATGTTAAATTTAAGATGAGAAACAAGGTCTGGACTCTAGAACCTTCTCCTGAGTCAGCTTCCCTCTACTGCAGGCTCATGTTATTTTTGTGGTTCGCAACTTCACTTAGTTTTTCTACATTTTGGACGAAACACATGATTATATATTGTTATTAAATTCATTTCTTGCACCCACCAAAACCTAAACAAAAAGGCAACTTTTTGTCCTTTATACGCTGAAACCAGGTAGTAGTACTCTAAAATTATATACTATTAACCAAATAAAAATCCCTTTTTGTACACGTTCAAGAAAATGGAAGTTGTGTCCAACAACAATGGAGGCAGCTGCTACTATTCTGTCTTGGAATCTGTAACAAGCCTCAGATTTTGATATTCGCTGTGCTTACAGAAAGCTTGCTCTGGTATTAATTTGAAAGCTAAAATCTTCTTGATCTTAGTGCTTAATTTGTCTTATTAATATATTGTGTGTTGTTAAAGAAATGGCACCCGGATAGATGGATGAAGAAGGATCCTTGCATCAGGGGAGAAGGTAAACATAGATTTCAGCAACTTCAAGAGGCTTATTCTGGTATCTCAGTTCACTTTTCTCTTCTGTTTGGATGTAGGATATACTATTGCTCTCCTTTGAAAGTTTACCAATCTAGAATTTTGTCAATCCTTCTCTATAATTCATAGAGGCTGAATTGGCCGTAGTATATATAGACATATATATGTAAAATGTTACTCAAATTTTGACTAACGTTAGATATTAAACACATAATTTTTAAAAGTTCAATGCGTTCATCAATAAGAGTTTTAAGTTTGCACCATCAAATTTAAATCTTGGATCTTCCACTAATCATATATGTTGCATTGACCTTGTTCTATGGGACAAGAGGAAAAGATCACTATATGACACAGGGTTACTTCACCTCATGGGAGATGATATAGTCAGTTTCTTTCTTCTTTTTCTTCTTCTGTCTGTCCCATTTCAGGTGTATGATTTTGTAGCAAAGGAGTAATTTTGTGTTAGTATGTTAGCAGGAATTCTGCGAGTTTATGCAAGAAATGATAACAATGATGAAAGCTGAGAAATCTAGGGTAATCTTCCTTCAGTTTCTCGTACTCACATGAAAATAATGTCTTTTTGTAATGAGCTGGTAATTGAAACACAGGGTGATATTAGACATGACGGATGATATTGATGAATCCCTTCAAGGCCGCACGCCAAAGCGAAGACATCTATATGATTTCGGCTTCTGATAATGAAGAACCTCTTGGCCCTTTAGTGTGTCTACATGACGCCGATACAGACTAGTCTAACCAAGAAAAATTGCTCCTGTATGATCCTTGTTTGTTTATTTTATTCCATTTTCCACTCGATCGTTTTTTCTTTGTTTAGTTCCAATGTGTGAGGATAGAGAAGAAGGTGATCTTCTCTTGCAATTACTCGGTCAAACTTTCGCAACCAATCACGTGATCATGTTGGTAAACTCACTTTTTTTTTCCTTCCACTTCTTCTTTTGTTTTCCTTTTCTTTTTGCCAAGAGGGGAATTGAGTTCGTTTGGGCCATAATTAATAATAATAAACCAATCGCAGATAAATTGCTTCAAGTGGAAACGAAATTCTTCATTGCACTTGCAATATATTTGTTTCAACCTCCATTTATTTATTTCTAAATTACAGTTTGCAGATAAAACACTGCAGCAAGTACTGATTTTTCATGCAATATTAAGAAAAAAATTCAGAAAAATTGATACAAAAACAAAAGTAATTAAATACCTCACCAAATTACTTTGTAATAAAGCAAATCAAAACCAAGTACAAGTCGATCTAAAATCAATTTATGCAATATATCAGTTTGATTTAATTTTCCGGCACCCTTTTACACCACATTCTCCTGCATTGCTTCTGCAGGCAGCAACCAGCAATTTTGCTTCTAAGATTCAATAACTTTCTCCTTATTCTTCAAATTTTCCCAAGACCTTGTATCTATTAAAAACTAGATCACTGATGACATCTGAACAATCTGCAACAGATGCTGGTACAACCATAGATCTGCTAACTATCCTCCATTTTCAGAATTCAACTTTTCATTGTTACAAGTTTATTGGATCCAAACAGGACCTTAATTCGAATGGGGCAAAAACCAAAAATTCAAGGACAAAGGACACAGAAAAGGGAGGAACGAGACCAAACTCGCAAACTGTTAAGACAGTTCTGCATTATAGATTTTGCCATTATGAACATTATCATCATCGAGTGTTCGACATAACTTAAACTCAAAATGCGCTGTATGTGAAGGTACCATTGGTACAAGCTTTTCAAGAGTCTAAATCTGAGATCTTGAACCAAAGACAAAAGAGCAACCTTCATTTTAATCAAATGGCTAGAACTTTTTATTGCAACAATGACAATCAACAATAACACTCCTTCAACCATATAGCATTAACCAATCTTACCGCAGTCTCTCCATAAACCCAATTTACAAATGTAAAACAATTTACTAAAAAAATCAAATGAAGAATGACACAAGAAGGAACAACGTATCTGAATTTACTGAACTACCAAAACTTTTCTTACACATGAATAAAAGAAACGGATGCTGTACACAGGAACGACGTGCAACGCAAGGCTACTTTTTTGAAGAGATTGCTCACCAGTGTTTTGACGTTGACTTGGGAAACCATGATACCGAAGATTCTGACTTGCATCTTATTGAAAGATTGTACACCAGAACTTGAACAAGATATGTGTCTCCTGTTCAGGTTCAATGAATGAATAGTTCCAATCGGGAATTATAATACTGCAACTTCAGTGTATGGGTTTGGAAGAGCAAAGCAAGCAGGACTTGAACTGGAAAACGAGCTCTGAAGCTCTGGACACGGTTCAGGAAACACATTTTCAGAAGAACCTGATATAGCAGAGCATAACCATGGCGTAGAAGGGTCGGAAGAAATGGACAAAGAGATATTTGATAGACATATAGAAGTGAAGGGAGATTCGGATAACCCGGTGAAATTGCCTGCTATGGAAATATTTGTACCAACAATGTCCTTAAAGGTAATCCCAGTAACTACAGGTAATGAAGAGGGATCATATTTCTCATCTGGATGCGAATCATAGTAACCAGTGGCCTTGATTCCCACTTGCACATTTTCCATAACCACATTCATAACGAGAATATCTTTGATGTAACCACCCCTTCCTCTTGCTGTCTTCAGCTCAATCCCGAAAAGAGAGTCATGTAGGGAAATGTGCTCAACAAGCACATTGGAGATACCACCAGACATCTCACTACCAAAAGCCACAGCAGAACCTGCAGTGGACTGTAATCTCACCCCTCGAATGTGGACATTTGAGGTAGGTTTACCATAGGAAATGCCATACTCATCCCAACCGCTTTTGAGAACGACCGCATCATAACCAATGGTGATGTTGCTGTTTTCAATGCAGACATGCTCAGAAGAATCTGAAAACGTGCACATCAGGTTGCATGTTATGTGGGTCTAAACACGTTGTGTATCAATTTCTCAGAAACAAAGGGAATAACATACATGTTTTCACAAAATCGGCAGGCCTAATTGTTTCACTTATCATCTCAAAAAGAAATTCTGCTCCAAGCTCATGTACCAATCATATGTATATTTCTCAGGTATGAAGAAATAGCTACTTCACTTTTATTTGCACAATTAAAATCTAAAGAAATTTGTATCTATGATGCTACAAGGAAGCTCGTATCATCAAAACTCAGATTTTAGCAATATCTGGAAAGCTAGCATTTAATTTTACGAACAGCTAAATTAGATCTGCAAAAGTTGTTTTGTGGTGCTTTAGGAAGCTTCCATCATAAGACACATTCTAGATAATTTTGAAGACCTATGAACACTTAACTGGTGAATGCCTAAGACGATATAGATTTTTAATTAGCTTGGCCATTTAAAAACTAAGGTGAGAGATTTTCTTTTTAACCAACCTGGGACAATCCCATTAGTGTATGGGGAGTCTTGCGGAGAATGAACCGTTAAGTTCTGAATGACCACATTACTGCAAAACAAAAGATTCTCTCAAGTATGCAAACCCATATCTTAACACAAGCAAAAAGTACACGAAACATTAAACTCCTTACAGGGGTAAATCAAGTTACCTGCAATATGCTGGGCGGATGTTCCAACCGGGAGCATTCAAAAGGGTCAAGTTTGAAATAACAACATCTTTTGAGCTAACAAACTCTACTAGATGTGGTCGAGTATAATTTAAGGAATGGGAATTGAACATCTCCCACCATATAGAGCCCTGGCCATCAATCGTCCCGTTGTTACCTGCAAAATTATCAGAAATAAGGTCTCATTGAGAGAAACGTAAAACTAATAAATCAGCTTCATGAAGGAATTCCTACCCGTTATTACAACATCAGTTAAATTATTTCCAGCGATTAAGCTGCGGTATCTTCCATATTGCGCCTCAATACCTCGGCCATAAGATGGTAAGGCTTCAACTACATCCCAATGTGCATAATCCTGAATATTGAATACATAAAATATATACCATGACATGCATTAAGATACTTATAGATCTGGATTGATAGACGGATAAAAATTGAAGCACTTATCTAAACCATCATAGTTCAGCTAAAACTGTAGTTACCAAAATTTGAGTTGCAGCATTGACAACATATTATGTAGAAATCCCCTCTACTGGAGTTACCACGAATATGTCAAGAATTCATTTTATTTGTGAAACAATAAGCCATCAAATCTAATTACAAAATGCTAATGTATCTCGTGCTTGAGCCTATTACACAACTGCTGAACTTATCTTTTCCCGGAAAAAATGTTTTAGTTTTGCAAATAGGCTAGCCTTTTTGTCTAAAACACTAAACATATATGATTAGAAATGCCAAAAAAAAAAGGACACCCAGGCAAAGACCAGTGGCTAACCTCAGATCCTAGAATAACGGCATCTTTTTCCAGGAACAGTGTCAGGTGGCTAGTAAGATTGATGCTTCTAGTCAGCCACTTGCCAGCGGGAACATAGAGCTGCGCACCGCCCTTATCGGCAAAGGACTTGAGATAGAAAATAGCATTCTGAAAAGCTACGGTATTTATAGTTTTCCCATCTCCCACAGCCCCAAAGTCCAATACTGAGACACTGTGAGGTCTGGGCTTCAAAGGCTTATTGAACTTGCATTCTCCATCAAACTGAGCTTCACTATGTACTATACAGTGACTGAACGCCAATAACAAAAGTAGCACTGCCTGGAAACAAAACCAAAGAGAAACAGGTAAATCATTCATCATCCAGCATATTACTACTTCTAAGCTTTCACAATCATGTAAGCTAACAAAATCTATGTCAATTTGCAGGCAAGATATTCAGGTATGAAGTGCCAAAGTGATGCAGAAAGTGGTCAATCCCATATCGTAATTTAACATATTTTGGCAAGTTTCACTTTTAGCACATCTCGTAAATAAAAAATTCAGGTCTTTGGCTGCTGTTTTTTCCCTTTCACATTCACATTCTTTTGTTTAAGAGATTTAACAGGAAAATAAAATATGGAGAAAGCAGATCACCACATTGAAAAAGTTTTAATCTTTGCCCACATTCAACAAAGAAGAACCCCAACTACAAATTTTAATCACAAGTGAACTCCTACAAAAGTAGATGTCACAAAGGAACAGGCAATACCAGTAGAAAGAACATAGCTAGATATTATTTTCCTTTTAAAGAAAAAGAACTCAACTTGTTCGAAACTTCATTGGAGCAAAAACACTGAACAATTTTAAGTTCAAAAGGGGAGGAAAAAACAAAAAAAACAATTTATAAGAATGAAAAAGAAAGAGAAAATTGATAACTTGGTAAGCTTTCATAATTTATACTAGTACTGAAGCAAAGTCAATGTATACCAGTAGTGACTCCCAATCAGATCCAACTACCAAAAGATTGATGGGCTACAATACAAAACAAATTTCATTCTTTTTCTCTGGTGAGTAGGAAAGTAAAGGGTAAAAAAAAATCAAAACTTAATGATTGCAAAATAACATCCAAACAAATCTTAAATCCAACAATTCTTGTTTTGGAAAAAAAAGACAATGTAGACAAAACAATAGGTTTCCCCAGTTGAGAAAAGAAGAGATCAACCGAATCTATACAAAAAAAACTGTCACAAAAAGGCAATTCAGAGCACACAGATACTGAGCCTCCCTACAGCAAGAAAAAGAAGAGAAACCAAACCAATTGAAGAAATCAATTTGAAGCATATAGATTGCCACCAAATAAAATACCCAGTAATATTTCAAGTCAAAATGTTAGACTACTGATGAGGAAATCAAGATTTAGTCCAAAAACAAGAAATTATTCAGTGAACAAATACAAGAACACAAATGATAATAAATAAATAAACAAACGTACTTACTAGCCTCTTCATGATTATATTCAGTGTCATAGTGTCATTCATCAATCTGAAACCACCCCTCTTCTCCAAGAAATGCTTCTTAATTTTGTAGAACCAATGTGAGAAGAGGGAGGATGAAGAAGGGAAGGTAGAGAAAATAAGAGGGTTGTATGTTAATTGTATGATGATGAGAGAGTGAGTGGCAATTAAGGAGAAAAATAAATAAAATAACTAGTAATAAATTAAATATGGAACTACTAGTAGTAGTAGTAGTAGTACCAATAGAAAAGAAAAACGGATGGTAAGAGAAAGGGACAGCGAAGAAATAGAAAAAGACAGCTCTTCATCTACACATATTAACACTATAACAACACAATGAAATATGAAACAATTTTGGTTTTGTTCATTTTTGTAATGTTTTATATATGGGGTTTAGTCTAACAAATAATGGAAAGAAAGGACTAGAGAATAATCAATATTTAATTCCCATAATTATTAGCCATTAATCACTCTTGTAAATTTTCTAACGGACATTGCCGACACCACAACTTCAAGCAGTAAATAAGCATTGACTGTTGTAACTACTACAGTTATAAGCATGACTTTAGGTCATAATACTAAAACAATTAATAGGTTCCTAATTCTGCCAGGTAAAATTTCTTTACCCGTTTTGTCCTGAGAGATCCAGCTTACTGCTCAATTTGTATCAATTATATAGGGAGTATCCCGATGTTGACCCAATGACTCCTTCCGTGGAATTGAATAAAATTATTTATTCATGTTCCATATTTACATTAAATCGTACTAATTAATTATAATATATTTATTAGTTTTGTATAAACATTAAAAATGTATAACTCTCCCTGTCATCATTGCAGTTTTAGAAATTAATTTATCTTCATCCAACGAAATTTGTAATGAAAAAAAAAATACTTTGCTCTTAACTAGAAATCTCGTATTTGAACTTTGAAAATACAGTTAATTTTTATATGAGGCTGCCCACTACACTATAGTAGACTTTATATGGCGTAAATCCGAATTAATTGAATTAATTAGTTTGAGGCACCAGTTTAACTCGTTATATCTAGTTGGGTCTTTTTCTCATTACGATAGTGATTAAATTAATTTCATAGTACCTCAACTATTCTATTGAATAATTATATTAATATATACCGTCAGACCTCTTTATAACAGAATCTCTATATAATAACATTTCACTATAAAAGTCAAGTTTTTTCGAAACTATTTTTTATGTTATGTTATACAATCAAACCTCTCTATAACCGTTTTGTTTGTTCCGAATATTTTTTGATGTTATAGCGAAGTGTTGTTATAGAGAACATATGAAAAGCTTGGCTTTTATAGTGAAGTGTTGTTATATAGGTATGTTGTTATAGAGAAGTCTAATTGTAATATATGTTCTCTATAACAACACTTCACTCTAATATTAAAAAATATTCGAGACGAACGAGACTGTTACAGACGATTTTGAGTGTGCGTCAAATCCATCAAAATTTAGAGGGATGGGTAATAAGGTCATTCTTAGGAGGAGGTTGCATGTGCTTGATGAGAATTTAGGAGGGGGCCACACCAATGATGTGTGGAAAATGCAAGGCTGGCAACACTGAGCTAGCCAGATCATATGGGGGTATGCCGTCGTGGGCTGGATCCCCACCCCCACCCCAACCCCCTCCCCGTGGGTGGGTCCTCTTTCTTCTACACATAAAAACAGCAAATGTCATGACCCAATTAGAATAGCCTTGCTGTTGTGGTCCTCCTTGTCTCTTGTGCTCCGTTGAACTCAATCTACCAATTATTCCCTCTCTCCCTTTTTATTCTTGTGCTTTTCCACTTACTCATATTCTTTTAAAACTAATTGCCTCCTCTAAAACATTTGTGTCTCTCTTGTTTAAAATGACTTAACTATCCAAATAAAGCCTCCTACATGTTTTAATTAAAATACCATCAAACTAATTATCTACTTCTTTTTCTAACATCTATTTAATTTGGTACATGCACAATGTGCAAGTAATTTGTTTTTTTTTTCAGGCCAAGGTGTAAGCTTCAACTAGAGTCGAAGCTAGGGATTTTTTTAAGGGTATTCAAACTTGAAAGAAGTGGAAAAAAGTTTCCGACAAAAGATGTTCAATATATGTTATATACCTCTAAAATGTAATATTTTATCCATACATAGTGCAATTTTTCGATGAAGGGTGATCAGTTGACCATCCTTGTGATCATGTGGCTTCGCCACTGCTTACAACAGTTAAATCAATGGTAATTAAAAAGTTTACTCGTGAGTTGTATTTGATGTTTACACTAAATTATATTGTTAATGTTTTATGGTCAAAATGACAAACTAAGGCAACAATATGTACTTATTAACATGTATTGGATGGTATAAATTTGAGATACGAGTAAGTTTTTACCATTAACTAATAATAGTAATAAAGTACTAAATTGAGGCCACCAAACTATTATATTCTTCGGTCAGAAAATGAAAGGATAAAACATTCTTCATCTTTTCGGTTTGATTTAGGTTTTTTATTTTTCCTTGATCATTTGAAGTAAGAAAACATTTATAGAAATAAATAAATAAAAAACTATATGAGAAATCATTATGACTTGTTTATGATGGGTATTGGAAAAGGCTAAACAAGAGAGGCACCAACATGTTACACTTTAGTTGAGCATATTTTCTTTTTACTGTAAAACCAAATTTTGAAACCCTAAAAAGGGTTTCTCGGAGAAACTTAGGTGACCACATTGTACCATAGATGGAAGAAAAAAAAAAGTGCATTGGAAAATTGATGGGTGTTAAAGAACTCGAGGTATGAAGGAAAACAGTAGTGGATCTAAAATATAATTTTGAGTTGAAAAATAAGTTTTAATATGTATATCTTATTTTTTTAATAATTTCTCTTTTCCAAACTCCTTAAGAGACGATATTTGGCAGTAGTTTTTTCCTTTCATCACATATATTAATTATCAAAAGTAATTACATGCCTAAGTTAATCAATGTTGTCCCCTTGTCTTTGCATAAAATATATTTTCGGGACTTTGTTGTCGAACATGGTTATGTAATATCCTAATGATCATCAATTCATAAGAACAACAGTGAATATACATGCCGAATCAAGGGTGGGTTTTCTATGTTTCTCCTTAAACTTAAGCATAAAAATGAAAGAAGAAAAGATATATAATGGGTTTTAAGTTTTTAGACTATCAAATTTAAACAACTCAACATAGTACGAGGGCAAGTAGAATCTTGTGTTCGATTCTCACTTTCGATCCTTAACAAAAATTATTGTGTGTACTTGGGATAAAAATTTAATCAAACTCCAATGTAAGAAGCGTATTACAGATTTAAAAGCAATTGTAAGGGCGTATCTTAATGTATAGTAACGTTTAAATGTGTTGATCATCAATGCTAGAAACTTGACACTATTTTTACTATATTATCCGAAATTACTCAATTTTTTCTTTATTATACTTTTACAGTTAGCAAAGTGTCTCGTATTTGTACTTGTTATAAGGAAGCTCCATCACGAAATGAATGGACTCCATGAATCCAAATTCTTTCTAGCAAAATATCAAAATTACCCTCAACTTTTGACTATAGTTTAAAATTACCCTTAAGTTTGAGCTCCATTTGAAGTGAAGGCCAAAAGCAAGATTTTTCCCCTAATGGCATGGCAATATTGGACCAAAATTCTAAATGTGTTGACCATCGTACTAGAAACTCCAATTGAAGGAGGCAAAATACAAAATTGATCGCTCGATCGACTCTATTGCATTCGCTAGCTAAAATTTCTCTCATTAATTATTACTTTTTTCTTCATACAAATAAATATTTAAACCATTATGTGTCATTATTTAACGTTTAATATTATGTCCTAAAACTAATAGGATTATAAGGCTAATATTTAGAATTCCAGTTATCTCCTTTTATTATGAGTTGTCATACTTAATATTATAAGGTTATTTTTGTAAACCGACATTGTATTCTTGCTTTTATATATACTAGTTTCTACGTTGATGCGTTACACGAAATTCTTAAGTCAATTTGAAATTAATTTTTTGAGATACAAAACGAAAGCATCGTCTTTCATGCAAGTGATGTGTATCTCTCAATAGAATTTTTGTATTTTGTTTACACAATCTAGGAGGGAAGGGGGATAATGACCATGTGAAAGAATTTTTTTTCTCCATAATACTAAGTTGGGTAGAAATTACTGTCTTACAACAATGCACATCGATGTGGAGGTTCATCGAAGTGAAAAATTTCGAGTACTTACCGTGTAGAAGGTATAAAATAATATGAAAAGTATTATAGTTATGTTACATAATTAAAATATAAAAATAACTATATAAGGTCAAATCTTAAAGGACTTAAAGTCCTATTATTTGAACTTCCTACATAGTTCAAATAAGTAAACATTTAATAACAAAAATTTAGTTGATTTAAAAAGTAAATTATAATTTTGTCCAATATAAAATCTTTACCGGCAAGGTCAAATATTCTTGAAACATAAAAATGAAATAGTTCATACTTGACTTCAAATTCTTTAAATTATATTTTAAAATTATTATAACATACTCCTATACATAGTTCTTTTTTGGGTAACGTACTTATAGTGTTAACCTCTGTTTGCTTTATATTTATTGGATAATTAAGAATCCAATAATCCCGTGAAATTCGTCTTTCGAATTTGATAGGAAGAAGTATCACAATTGTAATTTAGAACTGAATTGAATTGGGATTTAGTTGTCTTATCCTTCTTCTAGCTGACGTTAATAAGTTTCTAAATACATTTAATTGATTTTAGTCCTAAATATTAGGATTTCCTAGGATTTTCAAATAGGAAATATTTAATAACTAAAACTTTAGTTAATTTTAAAATTTTGTATATTGAAAATAATTAAATGACTATTACTAAACGGTAAGAAAACAATTTAGTCCATCTCTATATATTATGAAAATAATTAAACGTCCACATTAAATTAACACATACGGATGAAAAGTTGGAACTTAGATTGGTATTATAAGTTTGTTCAAATTCATATAATATTTCCAACGTTACCAGTTTTTAGTTGGAATGGAAGTTCTCGATATTGGTAGAATAGAATTTACACGCGGTGTATGTAGAGTTTAGATTGGGAAAGAATTTCATCCTAGGGTAATATTTTAAATATTACAATTATATCCACCTTTAACTCAAATATTTAAGGGCATAAAAGTTTATCAAAGTTAGAAAGATATTTTAGTCGTTCAACATTTAGCATAAATTATTCACACTTTTATAATAATATAGAAGATATAGACTAGTATAGCACATGATGGTTTATACATTTATTTATATGAAGGAACGGTCAAATTTAATTAATGAAAAAAAATTTATGCGTGAAAAAATATTATTACATTAGTCATGTTAGTTAGATAATTATGTATTATAGTTTAAAAGTATCTAATGTGATGTTATCTTACCGAACACTTCTTTGTAGACGATATTTTTTGTGTATTTTTCCTTCTAATGCTTTGGTTGTTTTGTCGTAACCACAACTCCTTGATGTCAATATTGATATTCCTCTTGAAAGTGCAACATATAGTTGTCTGTGCAAGAAAACTTATTGCGATAAATATAGTCTAATATTTAAGATGTTTGTCCTTTTGATTTATTTATTATAATTGCAAAACATAAACATGCGTCACGACCCAAAATCTAACCATGGTCGTGATGGCGCCTATCGTGTTACAAGGAAAGCCTATTTCCCAAAATTTTACAACTAAATCGATTATAAGAATTTAATAAAATATTTTCAATAATTTAATTCCTAATAAACTAAACCAACTCTAAATATAAATAATATAAAATACGGAAACGAGCCCTAAACATCAGGGTGTCACTAAGTCATGAGCGTCTAGAACTATGAGCTAAGATATATAAACTGTCTAAATGTCCAAAAGAAGAAACGACAAAAGGAGTAACAAGGTCTTACGGACGCTAGCAGCTACCTTGCAATCTCCACAGATAGCCGTCTGAACTCAACGATCGTTGTGCTCTAACTCACCTGGACCTGCACATAAAGTGCATGGTGTAGTATGAGTACAACCGACTTAGTAGTAACAGAAATAACTAAGGAACTGAGCAGTAGTGACGAGCTAAGTAAAACAATTCAATTATTTCATTATCACAATTTAAAATAAACAGGTAAATTCCATTAAAAAAAAATCAATAAATGCTACAAAGAAATTAACAGGTAAAATGCAGCAACAACAAATAGTAAATGCAACCTCACAGCAATGTCACTCCATCACTTAGCACTCGCACTCAACACCCTGCGCTCACTGGGGGGGTATGCAGACTCTGGAGGGGCTCCCAAAGCCCAAGCTCTAAGCACGGGCAACTCACGTGCCATAATATCAATACATGGATCCGCATGGTTAGCTCACATGCTACGCGGACAACTCATGCACTATGGTATCAATACCTGGACCCGCACGGTCAACTCACGTGCTACGCGGACAGCTCGCGCGCTATGGTATTAATATCCTCACAACCAGGCCCTCGGCCTCACTCATTCATGTACCTCTCCAATCTCACAATGCACCACAAATAAGGGGACACAACCCACATCAAGTATCACAACATATCAGCAAAATAATACAGACTGAGGTAAACATGTACAATAATTTTTATGACTGAGTACAAATAATGTGTGCATGAATAAAGCCTAAATATGATCTCCAACATTAAGGCAAAAAAGTTCAACAACAAGTAAACATGTAACCACATATAATAGCTATTAGGCCTCACAGCCTCACGGGATGGACCAAGTCTCAATCCCTCTGGTGCATATCCACACGCCCGTCACCTAGCGTGGGTATCACTTCCACATAATCACATGATATCGAATCTCCGGGTTTATACCCTCAAAGCCAGAGTTAAAACTGTTACTTACCTTAACCGCGTAAAAATCCTACTCCGGGATTCCCTCGTCTCTGGACTCGGTCTCCAAAAGTTCAAATTCTAACCAAAATCAGAATACTACTATCAACATAGGCTAAAGAATCGAATTTCACAATAAAAACTATAAAATATGCCAAAAATCCAAAATCGGCCAAAACCCGGCCACCAGGCCCATGTCTCGAAACCAGTAAAAAAAATGGCAAAATAATAATCCTCGTCCTCTCCCGAGTCTAACCATATAAAATTTATCAAAATCGGATTCCTTTTGATCCCTCAAATTCCTACCTAAAACTCTCCAAAACTCAAGCCCTAACTCCCTCAATTTTACTTTGAAATCATCAATCAAATCCCAAAAATGAAGATGGATTCATGAAATATAACCAAAACCGAGTAGAGAACACTTATCCCAATCTCTATGGTGAAAATCGCCTCCAAAATCGCCCAAATCCGAGCTCCTCAACTCAAAATATGACCGAATGAACAAAACTTTATTTTATATATTTTTCTGCCAGCTATTCTGTCTTATTTCTCATGCTAAAGGATTCCGAAACTCGCTTTTTATGCTTCCAATGGATTCCTTATGAAATTCTAGTCAAGTTAGACTTTTGAATCACTCAATTTGATCTTATAATGAAGGAGATATGTTGGTTTCAATATTTGCAAATAATGTAGATTTTTAAATATGTCGTAAGTGGCAATTTCGTAATTAATCTGAAAATCTAGCAACCTAATTCTTAGTAAAATGACCATAAAATCCTCATACGATGTCCGAATTCGATGATTGTTTTTGCTACAGGTCCGTAATTATGATACGCATCTAATGCTTCAATCAAAACAGAAATCAAAGCTCATTTGCTTAATTTAGTACCATTTATGCTTGAAGAAACGAAGTCGAAATATTAAAAAAACGAGCACAACGCATCCCAAACCTATCCAAAACTCACCCGAGCCTCTCGGGACCTCAACCAAGAATTCCCACAAGCCATATATCACTACCTGAACTTAGTCGAACCTTCGGAACATCCAAAACCACACCAAAACATCGAATCAACCTCGAATTCAAGCCTAAGAACTCCTAACTTCCAAAATTCGCCAACGACGCCGAAACCTATCAAACCATGTCTGACTGACCTCAAATTTTTCACACACATCGCAAATGAATCTATGAACCTACTCCAACTTCCGGAATTCCATTCCGACCTAATTTTCCATTGTCGACCAAAATCGCCAAATTTCTAACTTTCGCAAATTCAAGCCTAATTCTACCACGGACCTCCAAATTACATTCCGGACACACTTCTAAGTCTAGAATCACCCAACGAAGCTAACTAAATCATAAAAATCCAAATTTAAATTTGTTTACTCATAAGTCAACTTCCGGATGACTTTTCTAGCTTATCTTTCTAATTAAGAGACTAAGTGTCTCATTTCACTCCAAAACTACTCCGAACCCAAACCTGCCAACTCGATATAACTCAACACAGCTGAACAATACATAAAGAAGCATAAATGGGAGAAACTGGGCTATAACTCTCAGAACGACAGGACGGGTCGTTACAACATGCTAGAAATTATTTTCACATAAATTTAAAAGGATATTCTTTAGTTTCGGAAGATGAAAGTTGAATTCAAGGAAAAAAATAAACTTAGAGCACATTGACCAGTATCATAATTTTTGTATGATATTATTGTCAAAACTTCTATGCCTATATGTGTGCTATTACATAAGCCGTTCGACAGATCTAAAATTTTCAGTAGCATGACGGGCATATTTTTCTTCAAAATCAATCTATATACAATGGAATATCAATTTAACTTAGTTTATTATATATATGACATTAACATATGTAAGAAATAATAAACTTGACAACAAACTTGTATTGTATAAGGCCGATTGATATTAAAGTATTTAAGTATTCTTTTTAGTAGTAATTATTAGTATCATTTTCTACTGAGTCAAAAAATTAAACATATTTTGTTTTACCGTAAAATTTGCTATCAACCTTTTATTTGGTGGATCAACATATTCATTTGTTAGCTAAGATAGCTATTCAATTTTTATCGTGCAATTTGCAAATTGCATTTTAATCTAATGATAAAAATATTGCCCTTATAAAATACACTACTATTACGATTGAGGTTGATAACCAAATGTTCTGGAAGAATAAAATCATCTTTTATTGTTTGTTTTTCTTCGTTTCTGACACGAAGAAGAAGTCACTTGATACTTGATTTGTTCTTACTTTATATTTCTTATCAGTTGAATCTTTTTCATTTAAGGCCATAAGTATAATTTTTACAATTTAACTTTTACAGTCTCTACTTGTGTCGGAAACAGCCTCTCTGCCCCTATCGGGGTAGGGATAAGGCCTGCGTACAGACTACCCTCCCCAAACCCCCACTTTGTGGGACTTTACTGGGTAGTTGTTGTTGTTGTAGTCTCTACTTTTGTCATTTTTGGAACTACTTGTAGTACTTGACAGTAATCAGCTACCAAATCATTAATTATTCACCAAACGATTCATTGATGTCCAATATATCTCTAGAACTACGGATAATTATTTCGATCGTTTGACACTTAACCATAAATGCTTCATCCCATCTTATCAATTTTTCTTTCCTTCTTAGCACTATTGCGTTGCTTTGATATATTGTGATGGTCATTTCAGTTGTTTGAAGAAGTATCAAATCAAAAGTGAGTGGCCTCATAATAAATTATTGTTGCTGATACACCACTTGTTATTATTGCTAACAATATCATGCCAAAGTTTTGCACTGAATTTTTGCATTTTGGGCATGATACTTTTGAATGTTGGAAGCTAAGTAAGAAGGAGGAGAATTAAGAACTCCAAGTTCCTAAGAGAAGAAATAGAGGCAGAAGAAGAAGAATTATTCAGGACTGGAAACCAAAAGAACAACAGGAACATGAAGAGAAGAATGAAATGCAACTTCCTATAGAAGGTGACAAGGAGACATCTGAAGGTGATATAGTTCAAAGAGGAAAGATGATACATAATGAAATGGACAATGAAGAACATAACACCTCACTAGGTAATCAGGGCATAAGTGTTGAAGCGAGCAATGCTAACAGATTCAAAGTGCTAGAAGAATTGGGACAAACAGCTGCACAAGGAGGAGTCTTGGTTCCTGATCCTATACAACACCCCCCATGATCATAAGTACATGGAACATAAGGGGGCTGAATAATCCCTATAAGTAAAAAGAAATGAAAATCTTTTTGCAGAAGAATAAAGTAGATATCTTAGGATGTCTAGAAACTAGAGTAAAAGAAAATAAGGCAAAGAAAATACTGTATAAAGTAGCAAGGGACTGGGGTTATTGTTGTAATTATACAAAAACTGAGAATGGTAGAATCTGGTTGTTGTGGAAGACAAATCTATCAGTCAATGTAGTTCAAGTTCATGAACAATGCATTCATTGTGTAATGAGTGATTCAGTGACTAGATACCAGATTATGCTGACAGTTGTGTATGCTAGAAACAAGTTGCAGGAGAGAACAAGTTTATGGTGTGAATTACAAATGATGGGGGGACAGATTCAGCTTCCATGGCTCATAAGTGGTGACTTCAACAATGTCCTAAACATTGATGATAGGCTAGGACAACCAGTTACTATAAATGAGGTGAAAGATTTTAAGGACTGTATTGGCTCTATACAATTGACCCCTTTGAAGACAAAATGTTGCTTCTATACTTGGTGCAATAAGAAGAATGCAGATGATAGCGTATACAGTATAATTGACTGGGTCTTTGGCAATTTTGAATGGATCAAAGAATATGGACATGTGAAAGCTGTTTGTCTGGAACCTGGGGTATCAGATCATTCACCTATAGTGGTCCAAATATGGAGTAGGAAGAATATACATTCAAAGTCATTCAAGATGTATATGGTAACAATGGAACACAAGGAGTTTAAACCTAAGGTAGATGAAATATGGAGGCAAAATATGGGAAGTGACCCTATGGATAGTATATGGCAGAAATTACAGCAGCTGAAAAATGTGACTAAGGGATTGAATAGTGAGATGGCAAGCTATGAGAAAAGACTGACTCAAATAAGACAGCAGTTAGAGTATACGCTGATTAATCTGAAAATCAGTCCCTTAAACCAAGAAATGATAGAGAAGGAAAAACAGATATTGCAGTAACTAGAGAAGTGGAGTACAATAGAAGAAAGAATTTCGAGGCAAAAGTCAAGAGTTAACTGGATAGATTATGGAGACTCAAACTCCAAATATTTTTATGCCCAACTGAAGATGAGAGCAAGCAGGAATTCAATAACCTCTGTATACAATGAAGTGAGAGTTAGAATTACAGAACCTAAAGCAGTAGAAAGAGAATTCTTCACTTTCTTTAAGAAGATCATGGGAACTAATACTGGGATCAAACCATGTCCTAATACTAAAATCATCAAAGCAGGATGTGTGTTTATCAATGCAACAACAACAAGAACTAATTAAGGAGGTCACTTATGAAGAAGTTGATGAAGCAAGGAAAGACATGCCAAATGACAAAGCACCCGGAGTTGATGGTTTTCCAGTGGAGTTCTTTAAAATGCACTGGAAAGAAGTGAGACAAGAGGTCTATGAAGCTGTAGTGTTCTTTTTTCAGACAAGCAAGATGAAGCAAACATGGAATTGCACAGCTATAACATTGATTCCTAAAGGTCCAGCACCACAACTGTGAAAGATTATAGACCTATTGAATGTTGCACTACAGTATACAAAGTTATTGCCAAAATATTGACTAAAAGGATCAAGAAGGTAATTGAGTGTATAATTGGGAAAGCACAATCTGCATTTATAGAGGGGAGGAGCATTGTGGATAATATTTTGTTTAGCCATGAGTTGTTCAATGGTTACAATAGGAAAGGCTTATCCACAAGATGTATTCTCAAGGTTGATTAAAAAAAAGCATATGATTCATTGGACTGGCAATTCCTAAGATATATACTCACAGATCTTGGATTTCCACAAAAATTTATTGCATGGATTATGGAGTGTGTGACAACAGTATCTTACTCCTTTGTACTTAATGGAGGACTCACTAGGCCTTTCCCTGCTAAGAGAGGTATTAGACAAGGAGATCCAATGTCTCCTTATCTATTTGTGATTGCTATGGAGTACTTGCAGAGGGAGATGAATACATTAACTATGTAGAAGGAGTTCAAATTCCATCCAAAATGCAAGAAGCTAGAAGTGACACACATTTTTTTTACTGACGATTTGTTAATGTTTTGCAGGGGTGACAAACAATCAGTTAATACGTTACAGGACACTTTCAATAAGTTCTCAATGCATCAGGTTTGCAAGCAAGTGCAGAAAAGAGCTCAATTTATATTGTTGGTGTACCACGGCGTATAAAAGAAGAACTGATCAAGCTTACTGGATATGCAAAGGGTAGTATACCTTTTAAATATTTGGGAGTTCCACTATCTGCAAGGAAGCTGAACATTCATCAATGTCTGCCTCTAGTTGAGAAGATAACAGAAAGAGTCAGATGCTGGTTAGTAAGGATGCTCTCGTACTCAGGAAAGAATTCAGCTTATCAAATTAGTATTATTTGGTGTACAAACGTATTGGGCTCAAATTTTCTTAATTCCAAAGAAGATCATGAAGATGATAGAGACTATATGCAGGACCTTCTTGTGGACTGGTTCAACTGAGTATTCCAGGAAAGCATTGATTGAATGGGACAGAATATGCCACCTAAAGCAACAGGTGGATTGAATGTGATAAATATAAAGATTTGGAATAAAGCAGCAGTGTTAAAACATCTGTGGGCTCTGGCTATGAAGAAAGATGTCATGTGGATTAGATGGGCTCATACCTACTACATAAAGAACAGACATATTGAAGAAATACACACACCCAAAGCAGCAGCATAGGTGGTGAGGAAGATCACAGAGGCAAAGGATGAAGTTATGAAGATGAAGATGAGGACAGATCAACACAATCTCACAACCATACTGGGGAGCTTTGTGAAGCAAGGTAAATTTCAGATACACAAGGCTTATGTTCAGTTGCAGCCTCAATTATTAAAAGTTGAATGGAAGAGTATTCACATTCACGCACAGATTCACCCTAGATTCAAGTCCCATATGTGGTTAGCTATTAACCAAAGGATAGTAATTGTGGATAGGCTTGTTGAGTTTGGTATTCAAGTGCAGTCATATTGTATATTATGTGAAAAAGCTGAGGAAACATTTGGTCACCTCTATTTTGGATGTCAAAGTACCAACAACCTGTGGGAAAGAGTATTGAGATGGTTGGGTCATACAAGGCTGATAGGGGACTGGAACAATGAGCTGATATGGATTAATAACATGGCAAAAAGGAAAGAGTGCAAGGCAGAAATGATCACGACAGCCTTTGCAATAGTTGTTTACTGCATATGGCATGAAAGAAATTCGATGAGATTTAACAAAGGAAGATACAATATAGATGAAATCTGCAAGGAAATTGCAATACACATGCACATACAAGGAAGGAAGAAAATCAAATGAAGACCAGAATTAGATTTTGTGAATAATTTGCCTTAGTATAGAATTTTGTTATTACTGCAAATATAGTATAGTTATACTTCGTAATAGAGATTAGGAGAGTAATGACCAGCGTTAATCTGGGTATGTAATGTCAGTTTTTGATGAAATGAAAGCAAGTGTTCGTAAAAAAATAATAATTTCATGCCTCTTAATTTGATATTTACAAGTAATTCATGAGATAAAAATATTATTTTGATTCCGCCGGAGGCATCTACATAAGATAATCCCGTCATATCAGAGTCGACTCTTTATAATATAGTCTTGAAAGTTTGTTGTTGTTCAGGATTCAGCTTTGATTGTGCTTTCTCGAACACTTGGCATTTTGAATCTTAGTACTATACTAACACTTTTTATACTTTGTGTTCTAATTTTTTTTTTTAACTCTAACGCTTTTTTATGGATTAACTTTATGTACCCTAAGAGGTTGTTTGGTACAACGGTGGGATAGCCCACCTTCTATATGAGATAACTAATCCCACCGTTTTAGTATAAAAATTATTTCGGTATTATCTAATAACCCAACCCAAACATGGGATAAAGCTAACCCCAAACTTTATCTCGATTTTATTGTCTTTATCCCATATATCAAAGGACCCCTAAGTTTTGTTTTAACTTGAAAATAATTTTACTTATATAATGATAAAAAAAAAATAATTGAATTGGATTCTCTTGCTAAATAATTAATTGAAAGATTTATTTATTTGCTCTTAATAAGAAATAATTTATTTTATGTTGATTCAGATCTTAATATTAGTTCATCTCTTGTTTTGAATATTTAATTTTATTTATAATTTTATCCACCATAAATTTTATTTTCAAAGAGTAAAAGATTGATCTGACATTTTACTTTTAGATCTTTACGTTTGCAGAATCATTAGCGGTATTGACCTTACTAACCACATTTCTTTCTCTTTCTCACATATTTATATTCTTAAATATTTTCTTAGTTGTTATTTAATAATTATATATTTTTAATATTAGACGATAAAATTGATTAAAAAAATTTATTTGAGTAGAAAAATAATTTAAATATAATATGAAATATATTATCGTGGGGATATTTTTTTCTCAATTTCAACGCTTTATGCATTTCATTTAACATTATTTTTATTTTTATTTTTGATATTGGACATTATATAGTGATAACGTATTGCCAACGGAGGTTTCTTATAAAAATGATTTTATTAAACCTTCTTACATATTTTTAATAAAAATTTAATAGATAAAATTTTATTAATGTTAAAATTTTAAATATTAAAAAAATTAACATAGAACGTATTGTACTCCAAAAATAGTGTCCTTTCCCTATGATTTCTTCTGTTTAATATTTTTGGCTATTTTGGTCTATCAATATTATATTAGTACTTTTATAATAATATAAACTCTCCTTTTTCTAAATGAATTTGAATAATATAATACATTCTCAAATTAGATTAATAATAGGATATTGTACCACATTTTCAAATTTAATTAGTAATAGGAATTTTTAAGAAGTATATCCTAAAAGTAATAGGATTACATGACTAAAAATCTGTCTTTTTCCGAAAGTAATTATACTAAAAGAAAATATGAAGTGTTCTTAAAGGTATCAGGTTTACATGTTGACATGTAGTGTCATAATGTCCATGCCCGAAAGTAATTATACTAAATTAGTAGACAAAATAGCCTTAATTACAACAAGTTTTCCATTAAATCAATAGGTTATATTGGTAAAAAAAAATATATTGAGGAAAATATGGAGTTTTAAATAAATACGTACTCTCAATATGGTCTTCTTACATTGTTGAAACCAAATTGTAAACACCATCTGAAAAATATAAATGGGTCCCGATTAATTGCAGCACTTCATTTAAAAAAGGAGTCAAAATATTCTATACGATGTTGAATCACAATAATGTGATAGCTAATGTGAAATATATAAACAACGAACAAAAGTAAACAAATAAATTAAAAGACTAAAATAGGATTAAAAGACTAATATCTAAAATTTTGATTATGTCCTTTTATTATGAATTATTATGCTTAATATTACAAGGTTATTTTTATAAACCGACATTATATTCATACTTTTATAATAATATTAATTTTTATGTATATGTGTTGCACGTTAACAATGACACGTGATGATGTAGTCAATTCTTTATATGAAGGGATACCAAATTAAATTAATAAGATAAATATCAATAATAAAACAACCCTTAAAATATATGTATATACAATGCCGCCATAATTTAAAATGCTTAGAAATATTATTACATATATTAGCATAATATGGGACTCAAACTCATTGGATATCATTGTATAAACCTGCAAAAATGATTAATTAAGTCATGTCAGACATACTATTGTGCACTTATAGTTTATAAATAAGCAATGTGATGATATCTTACCTAAGACTTTGTATGCGATATTCTTTGTGTATGTATCATTCTGACGCTTTGGTTGCTCAGTCAAGATAAACACTTTTGTTGTGGATATTGATATTCCTCTTGAAAGTGCAACATATAATTGTCCATGCGAGAAAACATGTTGCGGGACATACAATCCAACATTCGGAATTGTTTGTCCTTGTGCTTTATTTATTGTCATTGCAAAACACAAGCGTTCTGAAAACTGTTTACAAACAAATTTAAAAGTATATCCTTCATTTTCCAATTCCTTGTGCACAGATAAATAGGTAGAATTAGCAACATTCACACGATCATTTATAATATAATAACTTTTGTTCTGTTGAAATAAATTTTTCCAATCTTCAAAATTTTTATAAAGCACTGCCTGGATTATCCCCTATAAACTAATACAAATAGAATTGTATATTAATTAAAAATAATACGAGTAAGTATTAAATTATATCAAAATAAATATACAAAAGAAGCCTACCTCTTCGTCAACAAATGTTAAAAGCCAATGCAAACCCTCTCCGTTGTGGTTCTTATATTTCATTATTGGTCATCTTCGAATAACCAATACTTTTATTACTCATTCAACATCATAAGGTTTAAGGTTATTTATTGGGACACATTATTTTTTCAAATCTGATTCCATTACGCCGCGTGAAGTACCTACAATATATAAGTAAAAGCTGCAAAATATTATCTAATAGCTAAAAATTAATAAACTAACATTAGTTGAAATAACACAAATCATTAATCTCTAAAGGTATACAATTTAAACATAATACCATGTCAATGTAAAATACTTTGATATCCAAAACTAAAAACTACGCTGAAAAACAAAGAAGTACGACACAAAAACAATTACAATAAAATTTAAGATGTCATTGTTTTTTTTCTCTAATTCATAAACGTGACCCTAAAGCATTACTCAATTACAAAAAACGGGAACAATAGAGAGAACTAATAATACATTTGGAAAAATTTCTTCATTCTCCACCAAAACCTTTAGAGAACAATGAATAATGTGGAACAATATCAGCTTTTATTGAATAACTGACTTATTTTTTTCCTACGTGGATTCGTGCAATAAAGCTGAATTCTATGCAAATAGAAGAAAATTAAATAAGGAAGAATATTATAGTCAAAAAAGGAAAAGGCTAGTTTCTTTTTAGGTTTATGATACTTTAGATTTTACTTTGTTTAGGATTCTTTCCTTACGCCGTATATTTTTTACGTTTTTTGTTTCCTTTAGGCGAGGATTCTAAATTATAATAGGATTTTCTTTGTTTAGGATTCTTTACTTATATTATGTCTTTTATTTTTATTTTTACTTACGAGTGTCTTTTCTTTGTTTAGGTTTAGGATTCAATTTAAGTTTTAGGTTATGTCACGGAAAAAAAAATTCGACCCTCAGTAGGAAAGAGTTTGATGTATGCGTAGTTTAAATGGAAAGAAAAATCAACCTCATATAATTTATAATTATATTCTTAAATTATAAAAATAATTAAGGTTATAAAAGTCGATCAATATTTAAAGGTTATTTTAGTCATGCAACATTTATCATAAATTATTCGTGCTTTTATAATAATATAGATAGATATAAAAACATGAATACAATGTCGGTTTACAAAAATAACCTTATAATATTAAACATAATAACTCATAATAAAAGGACATAACTGAAATTCTAAATATTAACCTTATAATCCTATTAGTTTTAGGACATAATACTACACGTTAAGAATCCTACATGATTACCTTTAGGAACCCTATTAGTATAATTACTTTCGAGCTGTTTAATTCGTATAATATTGAACAAGTAAATATCTTTAGTCATGTAATTCTATTACTGCAATAACCTATTTTTTAGACTACAATACCTCCTATACTAATTTTTAATACTTAAGTTTTTAAAATTAATAAAATTTTATCTAATAAATTCTTATTAAAAATCTGTAGGAAGGTTTAATAAAATCAATTTCATAAGAATCCTCCATATTGACAATACATTACCACTCCATAATGTCCAATAGCAAGAAAAATAAAAGTAATATTAAATGGACTATATAAATAGCTGAAATTGAGAAAAAAATCCACGATAATAAATTTTTATATTATATTGAACTATTTTCCTACTTAAATAATATCTTTTAATCTTTTCATGCAATATTAAAAAATATCTGATTATTAAACAACAACTAAGAAAATATTTACAAATATAAAAGTGTGAGAAAGAGAAAAAAAATGGTTGGTAAGAGTTAATACCACTAATGATTCTACAGACATAAAGATCTAAAAGTGAAATTTCATATCAATCTTTTACTTTTGAAAATAAAATTCATGGTGAATAAAATTATAATTAAGATTAAATATTCTAAATAAGAGATGAACTAATATTATGATCTGAATCAACATAGAATAAATTATTTTTATGTTAAAATTAAATAATTAAATCTTTTAATTATTATTTATCAAGAGAATCCAATTCAACTATTTTTTAAATTCTATCACATGAGTAAAATTCTTATTCAAGATTTCAAGTTTAAAAAAAAATATTAGAGTACATAAATTTATTCCATAAGAAGAGCGTTAGAACACAAAGTAAAAAAGGTTAGTATATTATTAAGAATCAAAATGCTATACAAGTGTCTAAGGAAGCACAATCAACACTAAATCCTAAACAGGAATAAGTTTTCAAGACTATATTATAAAGAGTCGACTCTGCTATAACGGGATTATTCTTTGTAGATGCCTCCAGCGGAATCAAAATAATATTCTTATGTCATGCATTACTTGCAAATAGCATATGAAGATGCATGACATTGTTAGCAATAATAGCAAGTGGTACCAACAATGAGTTTATTGTGAGGCCACCCATTTTAGATTTGATATACCTCTTCAAACAATTTAAATAATCATCACAAATATATCAAAGCATAGCAATGGTACTAAATTTATAAGGAAAATAAAAATGATAATATGGGATGAAGCACTTATGGTTAAATGTCAAACGATCGAAATAATTACTCGGTGTTCTAGAGATATATTGGATATTAATGAATAATTTGGTGAAAAATTAGTGATTTGGGAGGTAATTTATGTCAAATACTATCAATAGTTCCAAAATTGACAAAAGTAGAGACTATATAAGATAGCTTGTCAAAGTTATACTTATGGGCTCAAATGAAAAAGATTCAATTGACAAGAAATATAAAATAAGAACAGATCCAGAATTCAGTTCGTTCTTGCTTCGTGTCGGAAACGAAGAAGAGCATCCAATAAAAGATGATTTGGTTCTTCCTGAACACTTGGTTATCAATCACAATGGTAATAGTAGTGCATTTAATAAGAGAAATATTTCTATCATTAGGTTAAAACGCAATTTGTGCAAATCGCATGATAGAATTAAAAAAATATCTGAACTAGCATAAATGAATATCTTGATCAACTAAATAAAAGGTTTATTGTAAAATTTTATCGTAACAACAAAATATTTTTCTGTTTTTGACTCGGCAGAAAATGATACTAATAATTACTACCAAGAAGAATACTTAGATACTTTAATACCAAATGGTCTTCTACCATACATGTTCGTTGTTAAGTTTATTATTTCTTAGGTATGCTAGTGTCACCGTATATATAATAGACTAAGTTGAAATTGATCTTTCATTGTATATAGGTTGATTTTGAAGAAAAATATGTTTGTCATGCTATTGAAAAACTTAGATACGCCGGATAGCTTATGTAATGGCACACAAGTGATATATTCTTAAATTATGATACTGGTCAATGTGTTTCTAAGTATATTCTTATCCAAGAATTCAACTTTCATCTTTCGAAACTAAGGAATATCCTTTTTAATTTGTGTGAAAATAATTGTTAGTATGTTTATGGTTTGTAAATATAATATAATAAAGTACAAGGACAAATATCCTAAATATTTGACTATATTTATCGCAATATATTTTCTTGCACGAACAATTGTATGTTGCACTTTCAAGGAGCAGTGGCGAAGCCACATAGTGTTAAGGGTGGTCATTCGTCGAAAAACTGCACTGTGTATGCAAGTAAAATATTACGTTTTAGAGGTATATAACACATTGAACACCCTTTGTCGGAAAAAAATTTCACTTCTTCTAAATTTGAACACCCTTGAAAAAATTTCTAGCTTCGCCACTGTCAAGGAGGATGTCAAGATCGACAACAAGAGTTCTTGTTAAGGCAGAGCAACCAAAGCATTAGGAGGAAACATACACAAAAAAAATTGTCCACAAAGAAGGGTTCGTTAAGTTACCATCACATTAAATGCTTTTAAGCTATAATACAAAATTATCTAACTAACATGACAAAACTGATCATTTGTGTAAGTTTTGATGATGTCCTTTTATTTTAAATTTAAGTATTATGCTAATGTAATAACATTTTTCGGTATTTAGATGATTATTATATTATTATACATAAGTTTTCTCTCATTAATTAAATTCTATTATTCTTTCATATAAATAAATATTTAAATCATCACGTGCCATTATTAAGTGTAATGCACGTTTGTAGATATTAGTATATATATGTATAATTTTGGGAACGACTAAACATATATATTTCTTCTTTTTTCGGCTCGAGAATATCTTTACAATCAAGTGCCAATTGATGTATGGTCTGTAACAGCTTGCATTGCGCCGTTGGGAAAGAGTATATATCCAACGGGAGAGCTTTACCTACCACATGCTGGCACCTCTCTTTTCCACATGATTTAATTCCACAATTTCATTATCAGACTTATTCCCTTTTCTTCTGTCCGTTGTGAACTCTTGATCTTCTTTCGTAGGACACCGAAACTTAATAGAACCTTAGAATGACTGATAATGCTTATTTTAAGTGATCATAGTCCAAAGTTTATAATTTTTAACCAAATAGTCCTGTGATCCTGTCACTTTTGATGCATGTTAGTAATGCAAATGCTCCTATAATTAACCAAATATATGTGACGAAAATAGTCCATTGAAACTTAACGCACAAACTGGCAGATCAATAACTTAATGAAGGAGATACACCAGATGATGGAAATAACTTGAAAGAAAGATTTTACATATACTGTATGAAAATCTTGTTAATCGATCTTGTACCAAGAGAATGACATGTAATTTTATTAAATGTGCAATAAGCCAAAAGTGATGGTTGATGGGAAAATTAATTTAAATTCGAGACAATAATAGAGAGAGACAAGGATGATGTTAGACACTGTTATTGAAAATTAGAAAATGGTACTATAAATTATATGTGAATAAAGAAAAATTCACAAATAAAGTCAATATTGTATGAGTCAAAATCTGACTAAGAAAATTCAACACGAAGAGGTAATTATCATAAGTAACTTAACCAAGGTCGATCAATGATTAACGGAACTTACTGTAGAGCAGTCAATCACGGTCGAGGTCGAGTGTAATGAGCAGTAGTAACAACTAGTTTTGTACTAGGATCTTTAGAGAGAATATTACATTGAATATTCTCTGTACTTGTACTTTTAGGGTTCTTTAGGGGTATGTCTCGTATAAATAGAAAGAGAGATAAGGTAAAAGACATGTAATATTCTCTCTGATAAGAACTCTCTTGAAAAGCAAACTCTCTAGATAAATACAAAGATCGTCTTTCTAAGGGGATTCATCTTTTTGGATTATTCTATGTCATTCCCATTCAGATCCAAAAAGATCTTTAATATTCTCATAGTTACTTGTCATTCATCATTGTCAGAAAGAGAAATCATCCACCTCATTCAATATTGGGTGAATCTTCCTCTTTATTTACATTTAGTTCCATTATTGTTATTTAATGCTTGATATTTCCAGCACGTTATTGAACTCGAAACATTAAATATACGTTGCATTAAATCTGTCTCAACAATGTTCTGCATCACCCACGTAGGTTTATTATAGATATGAGATTTTTATCTTTAACTAGGATTAACCTCTCAAATATTAAATTAATTAGTGAAACCAAAGATCTACATTTTTTGGTCAAACAAATATAAACTCGAACAAGTAATCGAAATAGAATTGGATGGCATGCTGAAAAGCACAACATGGACTTTTGAATTGAAGGACAAAGAAAAAGTTTCACATATGTAAACCAAAATGGCCCTCAAAATGTAGTACGTTCCTTCTTTATTTTTCTTCCAAACTACTACTCTTATCATTTCTCTAGAGAGAACTAGGGGTGGCCGTTCGAGCCATATGAAATTTTTTATTTGAATTTCAATTTTTGGATTGCAGAAATTACAATCCAAATTCGTGCCAAATAATATCGGACTTGATTGAATTTTTTAAGTTTGATTTCGGACTTATCTGATTGAATATTTCGGATTTTTGGTTTTGAGTCGATAGTTGAAATTCATCATTCTTCGTATAAAAAAGGAACATCTAATTAATGTGTTGTGTCAAATTACCATAATAGTTCCTTATTTCCACAATAATCATCCAAATGAAGTATTTATACAAGCAATAAAATCATTATTAAGCAAATACTACCGACACATTAATAAGGCCCTAAGAATTAACAAGCCAAACATAATAAACCATGCCAAAGTAGATAGCTATTTCAATCTTCAGTATTCACAAAAGCATGAAATAAAAACTGAAGCGGGTAAGAAGTACCCTATATTCGATTAGTATAGTATCAACATTGAACTTAGTATTTTATATTTTTATATTGGATATGTGAGCTAATGTTTTATATTAGTATTCGACGCATGAAAAATAGACGTCTAATGGATAGGGATATGAAGTATAAGAAATTTAAATTTTCAGATATCCAAATATCCAAAGTCCTGCGTCCGAAATCCCATTCAAAATCCAAAGTTGTTTAAATTTTGTAATAAATGATGCAGTTCACAAAGAGGTTGAAAAACTGCTAGAAAATGGCTCCATCAGAGAATCAAAATACCCCCAATGGGTCGCCATGGTGAAAAATAAGAATGGAAAATGGCGGATGTGCGTAGACATCACATACTTGAACTAAACATGCCCAAAAAACTCATTCTCGCTGCCTCATATTGACCAACTCATTGACGCAACAACCGGGAATGAGCTACTAAGCTTCTTAGATGCATACTCGGGCTACAACCAGATCCTCATGGAAGAGGAAGACCAGGAGAAGACCACCTTCATCACCCACCAGGGAACATATTGTTACAGGGTGATGCCTTTTGGACTGAAAAATGCAGGGGCGACGTACCAAAGGTTGGTGACAAATATGTTCAAAGACCAACCGACAAAACCATGGAGGTCTACATAAACGATATGTTGGTCAAATCAAAGATAAAAGAGGATCAAATCGACCATCTGAAAGAAGCCTTCGATATACTCAGGCGATACCAAATGAAATTGAAACCTGAAAAGTGCACATTCAGCATAAGCTCCGGGAAATTCCTGGGCTTCCTAGTATCACAATGATGTATCGAGGTCACCCCGACCAAATCAAAGCTATAGAAGGAATAATAGAGAACTTAACTAATAAGAAACAAGTTCAGAGATTGACCGTCCGTGTAGCGCCCTATCGAGATTTATCTCACAGTCATCCGGCAGATATCACAAGTTCTTTGGTGTACTCAAGAAAGACAACGGACTCCAATAAACCTTTGAGTGTGTCGACGCCCTGAAAGATCTAAAGGCCTACATATTATCACCCGCACTACTCTCTAAAGCAGAACCTGGAGAACGCTTCCTCGTCTATCTGGTTGTGTCTGATATGGCGGTGAGTGCAGTCCTGGTCCGAGAAAATAAAGGTACGCAATCTCCCATCTATTACATTATCAAAACCTTAGTCAACACCGAGACGAGGTACCCACGCGTCGAAAAATTAGCCCTGGATTTGGTCGTAGCTTCACGAAATCTTTCCATTGCCACCCCATTTCGGTAGTCACGACTTTTCCCTTGAGGAGTATTTTGCATAAGCCCGAACTGCCGGGCAGATTGTCCAAATGGGCAATAGAATTAAGCAAACATGATATCACCTATCAACCACGAATGGCGATAAAGTCGCAAGTACTTGCCAATTTCGTCGCTGACTTCAGCACAAAAACTATGCCTGAAGTCGAAAGAGAAGCCACCAACACCTCCCCTCAAGTACAGGATCTATGGATTTTATACATCGATGGCACCTCTAGTGCATCGGGGTCTGGATTGGGACTCGTACTCGAGGTCCCGACAGGCAAAGTAATTCGCCAGTCCATAAGATGCGCAGGCATGACTAACAACGAGGCCGAGTATGAGGCCGTGATTGCAGGATTAAGGCTAGCACTCAAGTACGGAGTGAGGCGATCCGTCCTACGCTGCGACTCTCAACTCACCGTCAACCAATTCATAGGGACTTTCTAAATCAAAGAGCAAAGACTACAAAAGTATCAGGCCGAGATCCGCAAAAACTGCCCGAATTTGATGAATGCCAGCTCGATCAGATCCTTCGAGCCCAAAATATCGAAGCAGACGGCCTCGCCAAACTAGCGGTGGCCACTAAAAGCATAATCGGAGAAGGAAACATGGTCACTCTCCTCCACTCATCAATCGATCAAATCGAGGTAAGGATTATAAACCTAACTTAGGACTGGCGCAATCATATTTTACGTATTTGAAGGACGACATGCTCCCAGATGATAAAAAAGAAGCCAAAAAGATTCAAATACAGGAGGCCACATACAACATCTTAAACAATGACCTATACAAAAGGACATATGGAAGCCCCTAGGAAAATTCTTGCGACCAATCCAGACACGACGCATTCTAGAAGAAGTCTACGAAGGCCACTGCAGAGCTCATTCTGACAATCGAGCTCTGTTCAGATGTCTAAATACGAGCAGGCTACTACTAACCCACCATGAAAAAAGAGGCCGCCGACTTCATGAGAAAATGCGAGCAATGCCAAAAATATGCCCCCATGATCCACCAAGAGTGCGAGCACCTCCACTCGGTCACCTCACCTTGGCCTTGCATCAAATGAAGGATGGACATCGCCGGCCCCCTCCCAGCGGGGCGAGGTAATGTACGATTTATTTTAGTTTTACCTGACTATTTTTCCAAGAGGGTGGAAGCAGGTGCATTCGCCCAAATACGCGAACAAGAAGTGATGGCCTTTACATGGAAGAATATTGTGTGCCACTTCGGCCTCCCCAAAGAGATCAGTTGTGACAACGAACCTCAATTCACTGGGAAAAAGATCGACGAGTTTTTCGAGAAATGGCATATCAAAAGAATACCCTCCACCCCATACCATCCCGCGGGCAATGGACAAGCGGAGTCCTCCAACAAATCACTACTGAACATTATGAAGAAAAAGCTCGAGAATGCCAAGGGACTACGACCAGAACTACTGCCGGAAGTTTTATGGGCATACCGCAAAACACTGAAAACAAGCACAGGAGAGACACCCTACTCATTAGTCTATGGGAATGATGCAGTAATACCAGTCGAGGTCGGAGAACCAAGTCTGAGATACTCCCATGAGAGCGGGTCGATAAATAATGAAAGAAGAAGGCAGGACCTCGATGAAGCCTAAGAACGGAGAGATATGGCTTACATAAGGATGATCGCCCCAAAACAACAGGCAGAACGCTACTACAATAAAAAAATCCAAGGTCAGATCACTCGAAGTCGGGGACTACATACTCAAGGCCAAAACACAGGCAAGCAAGGACCCTCAGGAAGGCAAACTGGAATGAATTGGGACGGGCCATACAAAATCACGGCAACATCAAACAAAGGGTCATTTCAACTGGAAACGATGGAAGGAAAACTACTACCAAACAACTGGAACATCGCCCATCTCAAGTACTTTAACTTCTAAGGAAAAATGTACTCCGAGCCGTACTCTTTTTCCCTCACCTAAGTTTTGTCCCAATTGGGTTTTCTCGGGAAGTTTTTTTAATGAGGCGACAAGGAGGACATTTCAAGTTAAAGCACGAATTAGGTGAGGACACAAGTCGATTAGTTCATTGCCCGACCTCTCAATACTTCTCCAGGTCGACCAATGAAGGGACTAGATAGACTGGGACTGGAATGCTAGTCCTGAAAACATGTAAATTTCTTCAACATATATGTAAGCAAAGCGCACAAGTACATGAAGTTCGCCCATGTTTTCGCCCAAATAACGCTACATTAATTAAGCAAAAACTCACATTCAACCTCGTTCGAATCAATTAAAATGACATGCGACCTCGTTCGAACTAACTAAGAGTAACATTCGACCTCGTTCGAATTAACTCACATTCGACCTCGCTCGAATCAATTAAAGTAATGTTCGACCTCTTTCAAATTAACTAAGAGTAACATTCGACCTTACTCGAATTAACTCACATTTAACCTTGTTCGAATCAATTAAAATGACGTTCGACCTCGTTCGAACTAACTAAGAGTAACATTCAACCTTGCTCGAATTAACTCACATTCGACCTCGTTCGAATCAATTAAAGTAACGTTCGACCTCGTTCGAACTAACTAAGAGTAACATTCGACCTCGCTTGAATTAACTCACATTCGACCTCGTTCGAATCAATTAAATTAACATTCGACCTCGCTCGAATTAACTCAAATTCGACCTTGTTCAAATTAATTAAGGTGACATTCGACTTCGTTCAAATTAATTAGAGTCACATTCGACCTTGCTCGAAATAAGTCACACTCGACCCTGTTCGAGTTAACGTCTACCAACTCGGCCACGACTAAATCCAAAGTTCTTATAGTTAAGGCAACCAAACGAGAAAAACATACAAGACCAAACAGAGAAGATTCAAAAACAAACAACAAAAATAGCATTCCACATTCAAAAGTATATTTTTACAAGGGCTGACCAGACGCCTGCAAAAGTGAACACAAAAATTACAAAGGCATAACTATTAAGCAGCACCATCTCCACCATCGCCCTCGCCATCAGACTATGCATCCTCATACCCGACACCCTGTTCAATCCCGTCCAAGTCCTCTTCACCATCACTAGCCCCCGACGTAACAAGATCATAACCACATGCGACCCGAGCTGCACGCGCCTTAGCACGAGCATCCTCAAACTCAACCTCAGGAACTCTCCCCACCATCATCAAAACATTGAATATGTCTAGCTGGGCCTCGACGTGGATCCACTTCTCATACAAATTTTGCGGAACATCGTGATAAGCAGAAGTGTGGGAGTAGGACAGTTGAGCCAACAACTGCACCTTTTCCACCTCGAGCGCGGAAATTTGATCACCAAGGTTCGAAACATCTTTCTCAAGCCTCCCAATTCGCTCATCAAGTCGTGCTTCCTGAGCATTGTCGTCTCCGTATCATTCGCCCGCTCGGACTGGACGACGCAGATGACATCTTCCAACGCCGTCACCTGTGCCAAAGCCGCCAACCGAGCCTCCTCGGACTTATCCAATTCCGCCAACTTCTCGATCACCTCGTCACTCAAATTGTTAGCCCTGTTTGAACTCTGTTCAAGCTCGATCCACAGAGATGACACTTGGGTTTGAAGTTCTGCACACTTAGACTCAACCCCTTGCTCAATTCGAGCTCGTCCTCTTTATCTCTAAGCGCCCCATCGGGATTGTTGCATTTATCGATGACTCTCATAAGCTCATTGTCTTTATTCTTCAGTTCATCTCTAATAGCCTGCAAGTTACCGTCCACACCAATCCGTCTGCATATCTCACGGTGCTTGACGCGGTACTCACGGCACTTCCTTTCCATTTTCTTGAAAATGGCTTTCCGCTTCTCCTCTCAGCGGGCACTCTCGATCTACAAAATGATGGTCTAAAGGAAAAAGAGAAAGCAAAAAAGGAAGAAAGCCAGTTTAAAAAGAAAGAGAAAGAAGGAAAAATTCAAGGCATAGAAATTAAGAAGATCAGAGACTTACCCTCAAAGCGAGGCTGACTATGACCGACGACATGGCGACATCGTTGAATGTACATAGGGTCCTGTCCTCCGCATTAGAACAAAGAGGACCCAGGTAGGGGATCACGTTCTCCGTGTCTACTAGCAAGTCGCGATCCAGGGGGCGATGATGGTACGAGTGGATCCCTCCAACCTTACCTCCACCCGTGTAAATACTTCGCTCAACATACGCACCTCTTCGGGATCGACGTCAAAACCGGTTTCATAGCCGTCCTCAGCAATGTTCTTCCCTCTCTCCTCGGCCTAAGAAAAGATGCCAACCTGTCCCGAGGATGATGAGTCATTTCTCGGTATGGCGTCCGCATCCTCAGATAAATCTCCTACTTCGACCGCAACCTCGGGCAAAGAAACACCCCTTACGACCCTCGTAGACAGCGGACCCACAGTTGGTAGGTTATCACTCACCGACGCAGGCACGACCGGCTCATGGTCGCCCCTCATGGATTCCTCGGCTCTAACTGTCTCGCCGCCAACTTCCACCCTCTTCTTGAGCGGAACCATGTCCTCCTCGCTCGGCGACGACTCATCTACCAAATGTAGCACGGGAGGCACCGGAGTCTCTGTTGTTGGGTCGCCCACGGTTGACTAGGTCTGCACGACGCAGGGGCTGAGAAGAAGTGGTCGTTTGAGGAGACTTGCCCGCAGTTGTAGCAAGTGAAGACCCCGTCGCAGCACTCAGTTGATGGAACACAGGAGTAGTAGCCCTCGCCTTCCTCGGAGCTCTCCGACCTAACGATAAAATCAGAGTTAAGTTGACCTCACTATACAATAAAAAATAAAGGAGGACAACCTGAAGACCTAAGCAATAAAATTTCAAGCGAACGAATCACCGACCGCGGAGGGCTTGAGCCCATACTTCTTGTGGAACGCCGACCATTCATGGATACCCACCGTATGGGGAAAGACCTGACTTACCCAGTCGTGAATGTCTGCAACCAACTAATGAGGTTCTTTCTCGACTGCACAAATAAAAAATGGAACGAATAAGCTACCACCGAAATGAACAAAATAAACATTCAGTGGAGGAACTTACGAGCAATTCCACGCTTCAGGAAAACCATTAGGGTTTGCGACCACATCCTTGGTCTTGACGTAGAAAAATCTAAACCAGAACCGACGATTAGCCTTATCGTCCCTCTTCACTACCAAACCCTTACTTCCACGGTGGCGAAGGTGTAACATTGTAACCCTATAGATACTTGGCGCAAAGAGGCGCATTAGATGGCGAATAGAATTTCGCGGTTGGCCAGTTCCACATACTTCGTCAACATAAGGATGAGCTTGTAGATGTAGGGGGAGAGCTGAGCTAGGCAGACACCGTAATAGCGGAAAAATTCCTCCGTCAATGGAGGAAAGGGAAAAGATAGCCCACATAAAACAGATACGCGTAGAAGGCGCAATATCCAGGGCGATGAATCTGTACCACGTCGTGGCCGGCCGGGACCATGTCAATATGAGTCGGGATTTTGAACTTGGCCTTAAAGTCAGCAAGGGAAGCTATGTCCATTTCAGATTCTACGGGCTCGGGCTCGGGCTCGGGCTCGGGTTCGTCCGCGGGCTGTTTCAAGAAGTCCGACATGACTTTGTCATTATGAGGAATTATTTTCTCTATAGTGGGGAAGCTTTTGTCTGCTGCAACAATGATAGCCCCATCTTCATGAGGGGGCATTCTCACTGCCAGTGTGATTGGGTCAGAAGCCCCTCCAGAGCTAGAAGATGTATTAACCATTTTTAGTTATTTACAAGCGCAGAAAGTACCAACATTGAGGAGGTAGGAGTAGCAGAAATTGCTAAAGACAGAAAAAAAACAAGGGTGTGAAAGTGAAAACATAAGGAGCAACAACACAGGAAGAAGAAGAGAGAAAGATATGAGGGTTCGAATGCTAGAAAACATAAAGGATCAAGTGAAGGGTTTACAATCCTTATTTATAAAGAACCCAGACACCCTAATCGAGAAAACAAACCGTTGTGTATATCGAAACGGCAGAGGTGCAAGAAGCGATTCGATGCATTGGGAAAACGCGTAATAATGACGCATGATATTGTGACATCATTGTGAACCAATGTCACGATAAGTTATGGCTCACAAAGTGCCACGTTATCACCTCGGCCGTGATCGTTACTACTCGACCTGCTCACCTGAATTTCTCGACTGCGACTATGACTGGCGAAGTCCGCCCACCGAGGTCGTCCAAGAGACAACCTCGATAAGCGAAGGGACTAACTGTATGGGTCAAAATCTGATTAAGAAAATTCAGCATGAAGAGGTAATTATCATAAGTAATTTGGACGAGGTCGACCAGTGATTAACAGAACTTACCGCCGAGCAGTCAATCACGGTAGAGGTCGAGTGTCATGAGCAACAGTAACGACTAGTTTTGTACTAGGATCTTTGTACTTGTACTTTTAGGGTTCTTTAGGGGTATGTCCCATATAAATAGAAACAGAGATACGGTAAAAGACATGTAATATTCTCTCTGATAAGAACTCTCTTGAAAAGCAAACTCTCAAGATAAATACAAAGATCATCTTTCTAAGGGGAATCATCTTTTTGGATTATTCTATATCATTCCTATCAGATCCGAGAAAGTCTTCAATATTCTCATAGTTACTTGTCATTCATTATTGTCAGAAAGAGGAATCATCTACCTCATTCAAAATTGGGTGAATCTTCCTCTTTATTTACATTAAGTGCCATTATTGTTATTTAATGATTGATATTTCCAGCACATTGTTGAACTCGAAATATTAACTACACGCTGCATTAAATCTGTCTCAACACTATTCTGCATCACCTACGTAAATTTATTATATATCTGAAGTTATTATCTTTAACTAGAATTAAACTTTCAAATATTAAATTAATTAGTTTAACCAAATATCTACATTGTTTGGTCAAACAAATATAAAACTCGAACAAGTAATCGAAATAGAATTGGATGGCATGCTGAAAAGCACAACATGGACTTTTGAATTGAAGGACAAAGAAAAAGTTTCACATATGTAAACCAAAATGGCCCTCAAAATGTAGTACGTTCCTTCTTTATTTTTCTTCCAAACTACCACTCTTATCATTTCTCTAGAGAGAACTAGGGGTGGCCGTTCGAGCCATATGAAATTTTTTATTTGAATTTCAGTTTTTGGATTGCAGAAATTACAATCCAAATTCGTGCCAAATAATATCGGACTTGATTGAATTTTTTAAGTTTGATTTCGGACTTATCTGATTGAATATTTCGGATTTTTGGTTTTGAGTCGATAGTTGAAATTCATCATTCTTCGTATAAAAAAGGAACATCTAATTAATGTGTTGTGTCAAATTACCATAATAGTTCCTTATTTCCACAATAATCATCCAAATGAAGTATTTATACAAGCAATAAAATCATTATTAAGCAAATACTACCGACACATTAATAAGGCCCTAAGAATTAACAAGCCAAACATAATAAACCATGCCAAAGTAGATAGCTATTTCAATCTTCAGTATTCACAAAAGCATGAAATAAAAACTGAAGCGGGTAAGAAGTACCCTATATTCGATTAGTATAGTATCAACATTGAACTTAGTATTTTATATTTTTATATTGGATATGTGAGCTAATGTTTTATATTAGTATTCGACGCATGAAAAATAGACGTCTAATGGATAGGGATATGAAGTATAAGAAATTTAAATTTTCAGATATCCAAATATCCAAAGTCCTGCGTCCGAAAATTAATCATAATCTGAAAATTCAAACCAAAAACCTAAAAGGTTTAGATTTCGATTTAGATTCCGGGTTTGTCCAAATTATGTTCACCCTAAAGCTAGAGCTACCTTTTTATTTTTTACGCAAAATACAAAATTAACTGATCGGCCGAAATTAATTACATTCGGCTAAAAATATGCTAGAGCAACCTTGTACTTCTCTCCTTGCATCTTCTCTAAGACCATGGGCCTTTTAGTTGTTCTGCCACTTCCAACCCACAATCCAACCACACTTTCTAGTTTCTAGCACTTGTTTTGGGGTTTTGGTATTGTGTGACAATATACTCACATAATTTGCAGAAAATAGCCTAGTTATAGATATTGGAATAAAATAGCTCATAAATGTATATCACATAATTATTTTTCTAGTTTTGTATCTGTATATCCAAATATATACACATTAATAATTATAATATTTTTATATCATCGTGTATAACAAATTAAGAATGTGTATAACGACAAAATGTATTAAAATTTTATTTCTCTTCTTTGTATAATACATTTTATATGGAAAACTCAAGTTGAAGACGACTCTACATTTATATCCCTATTGTATCCCGTGTATATCTCTACGTACATCCGTGATATCTCATGTATATCATAAGTATATGTGTATATTCATGAAAATTTGTGTTATATATACGATATACAATGTGATATACGCGGGCTTCTATAAAAAAATTATGTTGTATACACGATATTATATACACAGACATCCTTAAAAACTTGTATCACTGATGTACACGATATACAACTTGATATACACATGTGGCAACTGAATTTTTTGGTCTGATTTTTAACCAGAAACCAGTCTAAATCACTTCTAATCTTGCTCAAATTTTGTATATAGCCTCGTTTAGGTATTTTCAACCAATTTCAATCATACCCACTCGTTCAATCCAACCAAAAAAAAAAGAAGAGAGAAGAAAAACAAAGTTGAAATATATTTTCTCTCTCTTAGTTTTTGCTTTTGATTTTCTTTGATGTGAGAGCAACCTTACCTTTTCATCCCACTGAATTTTCTGCATAATTTACAATAATTTTTGGTAAACTATGAGAGCAAAAGAGAAGAGATAGACGAAGAAATACAAGGAGAAAAAGGGGGAGGGAAACCAAAATAAGCAAGTAATTTTTTTAGAGAGAAAAAGAGTATTTATTTAAGGATTTGGTTATATAATGCCAATTATTTGGGGTTATCTTTGCCAAACCTAATGTAAGACTAAAAAATTGTCAATTCATATTATGTGTTGTCATATGGTGCCAATTTTTCATTTGTTTGTAGTCCTAGTCTTTGTATCATTATCATTCTATCTCCTTGATAATATAACCTGAGTTAAAGCAATTAATGCAATTTGTTTGCCAAAAGCCATATCAGCCCGTGTTGCTTGATCTTTTTGGCAGGTCATGCAATTCAACTGCCTTGCATCTTTAGATGATGGATGGAAATTTAGAAAAATATGGATAACATATAGACTATAATTGAGGATTACCTAAAATGATGTATATCTAAAGTTAGTGACCGAGCAATATTGAATTAAATGGCATCGTTTGAAATTGCTTTAGCAGAAAAAATGATTTATATAGATAGACAATTATTCTAAACATGCGTGTATACATGAAAATATATATAAATTTAACTAGTTTTAGAATACGTGATTTGCACGTATAAGATGTCTCAATGAATTTTATGCTTTGTATAGTGAAAATTATGTTCGAGTTACAAATATAAAAGTTTACAAAAAAAGGGTTCTTGAAAATGATAATTGTTGATCCTATTTAGCCAATTACTCAAGAAGGAAGAAATTCTACCTTTAGAAGTTCTCAATCATGCATCTCAATTACTACATATTCAATTTAATATTTCTCCAATTTTATAATTTTATTATTTGAGTTTCACAAGTTATAATGCTTTTTTTTTTAGTTTCAACAAGAACATCTAACATTTGGAGATTTAAGAGTTAACTAAAAAAATTACAAAGTTTTGTATTTTCAATTTCATTTCGAAAGGTACAAGTTAACTGACATAAGAGGTCTATTTAGACTGTTCTTTTTCTTAACCAATAAAAATATTGTAGAAAGTATTCCCAACAGATTTAAAAAAAATCACTATTGCAAATAGCATCCATTAATCTACTTTCTTTTTTCTGGAGAGTTTATCCATCCATAAACATATCTAGATTTTACATCTAAATGTATCAAAGATAATATTTACCAAGTTTTATGGACAATCAAATGTTGTCGTTTATCAGCTCCTGGTTGTCATCGCTCAATAACATCCTTTTCCACTAAGTGACTGCTTAGGGACCTTACCATACGATATGGTTGTTTTCCTCTTGACTTTGAATCTTAGATCCCAAAAAATATTTGTACATACGATCTAGGCCTGTATCCTGAGTTTCCCAAGGTTGGTAAGGCGAGACCACCCTATTGTCAATAACCGTGCATTTGTCCTTCATGCCAGCTAGCATAATATAAAAAATAAATTTCTATTCTTCTTCTTAAATCTGATGCACTAAACTCCTGCTATCTGCGGGGTGAAGGACTGAACCACAAGGTCTATTGTACGCAATCTTACCCTGCATTTCTTCAAAAGTCTATTTTCGCGGCTCTTCTAATAATCACTTATAGATTCTTATAAATAAATTTTTATGTTTCCTATAATAATCAATTATAGTTTCTTACACGTTAAATTCAAAATAAATATAAAAATATACAAATCAGCTCATGAAAGTAGAAGACAATAAAATTTATTGTAGATATATTTTGAATAAGAAAAATAAAGGAATATAATAGAATAATACTACATTCATTTATTTTTAGCAAAATAGTAAATAAAATAGAAAAGGATATGGAGACTTTTTGTGAAGCAACTTGGTATAGCTGTACAATTTTATTATGCACAACCAAACAAAAAAAGAGAGCTATAGATACACATTTTTCTAGACTTTAAATATATTATGAAAAAACTTTTATGTTCAACGTTGATAGAATTAAGGGTCCACCAAACTATATAGAGAATCGGGTTCTCTATTAGTTCTCACAGAATACACGCACAATGTAGTAAGTAAATGGCACAATGGAGATTTATGTGGAAAACTCCCAGCTCACGGGATCAAAAACCATGACCTACCTTTGTAGGATTTCAACTTCACTACTAAAACTTTAGACAACCTATTGTACATAGGAATTAACCCTTAATCCCTCATTAACTTGTAACACTCTATTACAAGTCACTTTGTAATAACTCTATTACAAAGACTTTATAACTCGACTAACTCTAGCCAAGACACAAACACAAGGGTTTATGATTTACAAAAATTTCCTACACAATGCTTCTAACTAAGCTAAGTAGGAATTACAAGTAGAGTGCTTTAACAAAGGTACAACACAATTAGGGACATGTAATAACTTCAATACATGGAACTGGTCCTTGGTTATGTTGTTTTTCGTTCTTGATGCCCTTGAGAATCAATTGCAAGATTGACATAGACTTGAGAGAGTGCTTAATGAATTCTTGAATGTGCAAGTGATTTGTTTTTCCGTTGCTTGATGTTAATATCTCATTTGTGACATTACTTGGATGATGTAAGCAAGTTAGGTAAAGAGCATTCCCCATAAAGTTGACTGCTGCATTGTTTCTGCACAATAGCGTGTGCATGCAGCATCTTTACAGCTCCGAAGAGTTGACTTGTACAGTCATGTAATGACCCGGCCGGTCGTATCGTGAGATTATCCCTGTTTCAACTTTGTCATATGCTATTTAACCTAATTATGATGTGTTGGGTCGGTTAGTTCGGGTTCAGAGTGGTCGTGGTGAGAATTGAGGCACTTAGTCTCTTACATTAGCTTAATAGTTGAAAAAGACAACCGGGAGTTGACTTATAGGTAAACAACCTCGGAATGTGGAGTGCATAGCTCGGATATCTTCGTTAGGTGATTTGAGACTTAGGAATGTGATTGAAATGTGGTTTTGAGGTCCGGAGTAGAATCAGACTTGCATTGGCAAAATTGAGTTTTGGTGATTTTTGGTCGGCAGAGGAATATTAGCTATCGGGGTCGGAATGGAGTTCTGGAAGTTGGAACAGGTTCGTAGGGTCATTTTGGATGTGTGTGCAAATTTTCAGGTTAATCGGACGTGTTTTGGATGGTTTCGGCATCTTTGGCGAAATTTGAAAATTTCTAAGTTCATAGCCTTGAATCGGAGGTGAATTTAGTGTTTTGATGTTATTTTGGGTGTTCTGAGGGTGCGACTAAGTCCGGGCGATCATTTATGACTTGTTGGTATTTTTGGAAGGGGTCCCGAGGGGCTCGGGATGATTTCTGACAGCCATCAGGGGATTTAAAATTGGATAATGCAGCAGAAAAAGCTGCTGGTGCAATGTTTCTGGTGTGGCCGCACCTGCGGAAGTGTAGCCGCATGTGCGATGCCGCAGGTGCAGAGTTTGGTCAGGCTGAAGGAAGTTGTAGGTGCGAGACTTGGGATGCACCTGCGGCGTCGCAGGTGCGGAGGATTTGTCGCAGGTGCGGAAAATGGCCTTTTAAGTGAAACGCGCAGGTGCACACCTGGGAACGCAGGTGCGGGTCCGCAAGTGAGATAAAAGGACCGTCATCGCTTGGCAGAACATATAAATAGGACCCTTAGTGATTTTTGGGTCATTCTTCCACCATTTCTACACGGGTTTGAAGCTTTTGAAGGGTTTTGAAGAGGGATTTCAAGAGTTCTTCGTAGAGGTAAGACTTTTGGACTTAAAACTCGTTTATATGTGATTAACAGACTGATTAGTGGTGAAATTTGTGTGAAATTAGTACCAAAAATTGGGTAATTAGGGCTTCTAATTAGAGACTTTAAAATGGGGATTTGAGGTCCGATTTTGATGTTCTTGGTATGTATAGATTCTTGGGAGGATGAGGATTCTTGTGATGCAAATTTTATCGGATTCCGAGACGTGGGCCCGGGGGTCGGGTTTTGCCAATTTCGGGATTTTTGGGTAATTTTGATAAATTTTGAATGGGCTTCGTTCCTTGGCATATAATAATTATATGAATCTGCTTTTCGGTATATACGGAGCATTCAGAGCCGAGTCTAGAGGCAAGGGCACTGTGGGCTAGGATTTTAGCCGGTTTTGAGGTAAGTAATGTTTCCAAACTTGGTTCTGAGGGTTCGAAACCCCAAACTATATGATATATGACTATAATTGAGATGACGCACATGCCAAGTGACGGGCGTGCGGGCGTGCACTAAGTATTTGTGTCCTGGCTCATCCCATGGCACTATATAGTAGTTATTACGGATTGATATCCGCATGTCTATTAATGTGGTAAATGTGAACATGTTAGGAATCATGTTAAGTATAAATGCTAAGGCTTCACGCCGAAAATGCTGAGACCCGAGTGGTCATATATTACTGTCTCATTTTGTGATTATTTGATTTCATATACTTAGTCTTGTTATAGCATATCATTTCATACCTCAGTCTCAGTATTGTTAATTATATGCATATTTATCATTGTTTCGGGCTGATCTATGCATCTGTGAGAGTAATGACTGAGTGAGGCCGAGAGCTTATTGTTGAGACAGTTATGAGATCGGACTGCACACCGCAACGATACTTTAATCATGCCTTCGTTGGTTTGATATAGAGCTTGGGCCAATAGGGCCCCTCTGCAGTCTTTACACCCCCAGTGAGTGCATTGTATTGAGGGATGGATCTTCCCTGGACATGGACCTTGTCCGAAGTTGATGATATGTGAGGGATGGATCGTCCCTGGACATGGATCTTGTCTGCATGTTGTGTTCCGGAGATGGATCTTCTCCGTGGGGATGGATTGGCCTTTTTCCTCAGTACCAAGTGACTACAGTCACCGATGATTATGTACATTCCGAGATGGACCTTCCCTGGGCCTGAGAGCCATATACGGTACTGAGTGGACTGCCGTGTGAGGGTTGTGAGCACTATGTGCATTTCCACATTGGTTTCATATATTTATATGATGGCATGTAGAGTATTCCGACATACTTAGCATATTTTGTATATTTTCTGATAAACTGTTAGCATGTCTAATTTCTGTACGTTGTTTATTGTAAATCCCGAGGTTTAGTCTGTCATTACCTCTTAGCCCATAGGTTGGGTTTGTTACTTACTGAGTTGGTGTACGCACGTTACCCCATGCACCTTGTGTGCATATCCAGGTATATCGGGACCCCGTAGTGGATACTGAGCAGCTGTCATAGTTTCTTCGGAGTCATCGAGGTAGCATCTGGCGATCGCGACCTCGTCTTCTCCTCCTTTATCTTCCTGTCGCACTTTTATTATTACAGACTATGTTGTCATTTCCTCTATTTTTACATTTGTACGTTGTAGTAGCTCGTGACTTGGTGACACTAGATCCGGGGTTGGAATTTGAAATGTGCTTTAAGTGTTGTTAAACTTTCAAATTGGTTATTATCAATATTCTGCTTCTAAATTTGTAAATTTTCTGGAAAAAAAAACTTGGATTCAACGAAATGTGTGGCTTGCCTGATTCCACGACAGGCGCCATCACGACTAAGGATTTGGGGTCGTGACAAGTTGGTATCGGAGCTCTAGGTTAGATAGGTCTCACCAGTCATGAGTAGGTTTAGTAGAGTCTTGCGGATCAGTACAGAGACGTCTGTACTTATCTTCGAGAGGCTACAAAACCCGATTCTTGAATTATGTCATGCGAATATGTTGATTTCTTGAACTAAACTTCTGTTGTTTCATTCTCTCACAGATGGTGAGGACTCGCGCTACCTATCAGGGTGATCAGACACCAGCTGGACCAGCGAGGGGTCGAGGTCGTGGCAGAGGGAGGGGTGCAGCCCGCGCAGCAGTCGGGGCAGTACCTGTGGACCCTCCTGCTATTCAGGACCAGGTTCCCGCAGTTGAGATTCCAGCGGGATAGGCTCAGGCGCCGGTAATGCCTATTGTAATCCGGGTCTTCAAGAGACCCTTGCTCAGATTCTCAGGCCGAGGGAGGCACTCAGACTCCAGCTGCCCGAACACCTGAGCAGGTTACCTAAGGGCTTCATGCATCGGGGGTAGCTCCAGCCCAACCGGTTTTCCCAACCCAGGATATTTTGGTCCCAGCTTTTGCAGGCGATGAGCAGCGCGGGTTGGAGAGGTTTGGTAGACTTCAGCCTGCGACTTTCACTGGTACTGAGGGCGAGGATGCCTAGGGCTTCTTCGTACATCAGGGATATTAGAGGCCAGTGGAGTCCCATTTTCTACCTTCCAGTTCTCAGGAGTTGCACTAGCTTGGTGGGAGGCCTATGAGAGGCGTAGACCTGTTGATGCAGCGCCCTTACCTGGCGTCAGTTCTCCATTCTGTTCCTGGAGAAGTATATACCGCAGTCTCGTAGGGAGGAGCTGTGTAGGGAGTTTGAGCAGTTGCGTCAGGGGGACATGACCATGACGCAGTATGAGATGAGGTTCTCCGAGTTAGCCCGTCATGCTATTTGGCTAGTTCCCATGGATAGGGAGAGGATGAGGAGGTTTGTTGATGGACTCACTTATCAGCTTCGGATTTTTCTGACCAGGGAGAGAGTATCTGGCGCTTCTTTTGAGGAGGTAGTTGACATAGCCAGAGAGATTGAGTCAGTTCGCCGCCAGGAGCGAATCGAGAGGGAGGCCAAGAGGCCTCGAGGATATGGTGGTTTTGGTGGTGTTCATTCAGGAGGCCAGTCTCAGCACAATAGAGGCCATTCATTTAGGCCTCTTCAGCTAGCCCGCCCAGCCTACAATGGTGCTTTATCAGGGCATGGTCCCCACAGCTCTCATCCGAGCCGTTCATCATTCAGTGCTCTTCCAGCACAGAGTTCATCTCGGCTGCCATCAGTTCAAGGTTCCTCGGCGCATGGTTCTTCTGGTAGTTATTCTGGTTCTAGGGGTTCCCTTTAGTCCCCACCGTCATTTGCTAAGAGGGGTTGCTTTGAGTGTGGTGATCCGGGTCATATCAAGAGGTATTGTCCCCGTCTTTCAGGTGGTTCATTCTAGCAGAGGAGCCAGCGTTCAGCTTCAACATCAGTTACTACACCACCCACCTAGGCATCTAGGGGTGGGGGTCAGTCAGCTAGAGGCCTCCCTAGAGGGGGAGGTCGATCAGGCAGAGGTCAGGCTCGCTTTTATGCACTCCCAGCTAGACCAGATGCTATGGCCTCAGATGCAGTGATTACAGGTATTGTCTTAGTCTGTCACCGAGATGCTTCAGTCTTATTTGATCCTGGTTCCACGTATTTTTATGTTTCATCATACTTTGCCCATTTTCTAGATATGACCCGTGAGTCCTTAGTTACATCTGTTCATGTGTCGACTCCGGTGGGCGATACAATTGTTGCGGACCATGTGTGCCGGTCGTGTGTGATATCTATTGGGGGTCTGGAGACCCGAGTGGGTCTGTTATTACTTAACATGGTTGAATTTGATGTGATATTGGGCATGGATTGGTTATCTCCGTGTCATGTTGTTCTTGATTGCCACGCTAAGACTGTAACCTTAGCGATGCCAGGATTTTCGAGAGTTGAGTGGAGAGGTTCTATTGAGTATGTGCCTAGTATGGTGATTTCTTACATGAAGGCCCAGCGTATGGTAGAGAAAGGGTGTTTATCGTATTTGGATTTTGTGAGGGATGTCAGTGTTGAGACTCCCACTATTGATTCTGTTCATGTGGTCCTTGATTTTCCAGGCGTGTTTCCTGCTGACCTGTCAGGCATGCCACCTGACAGGGATATTGATTTTGGTATTGATTTGGCGTTGGGCACTCAACCTATCTCTATTCCACCGTATTGTATGGCACCGGCAGAGTTAAAGTAATTGAAGGAGCAGCTTCAGGAACTCCTAGATAAGGGATTCATTCGGCCTAGTGTGTCACCTGGGGGTGCACCGGTGTTTTTTGTAAAGAAGAAGGATGGTTGCATGAGGATATGTATTGATTACAGGCAGTTGAACAAGGTTACAGTCAAGAATAAGTATCCTTTGCCTTGCATTGATGATTTGTTTGACCAACTTCAGGGAGCTAGGGTGTTCTCTAAGATTGATTTGAGATCCGGGTATCATCAGCTGAAGATTCGGGATTCTGATATCCCCAAGACAGCTTTCAGGACTCGTTATGGTCATTATGAGTTTATGGTGATGTCTTTTGGGCTGACCAATGCCCCAGCAGCATTCATGCATTTAATGAACAACGTGTTTCAGCCGTACTTGGATTCTTTTGTCATAGTGTTCATTGATGACATCCTGGTATATTCTCGTAGCCAGGAGGAGCATGCTCAGCATTTGAGAGTTGTTTTACAGAGATTGAGGGAAGAGAAGCTTTATGCAAAGTTCTCCAAGTGTGAATTTTGGCTTAGTTCGGTAGCTTTCTTGGGACACGTGGTGTCCAGTGAGGGTACTCAGGTTGATCCGAAGAAGATAGAGGCGGTGCAGAGTTGGCACAGACCGTCATCAACTATAGAGATTAGGAGTTTCCTTGGTTTGGCGGGATATTACCGTGCTTTGTGGAGGGGTTTTCTTCTATTGGTTCACCCTTGACAAAATTGACCCAGAAGGGTGCTCCAGTCAGGTGGTCGGACGAGTGTGAGGAGAGCTTTCAGAAGCTCAAGACTGCATTGACCTCAGCTCCAGTATTAGTGTTGCCATCAGCTTCAGGTTCTTATACCGTATATTGTGATGCCTCAAGGATAAGCATGGGGGGCTTGTTGATGCAGGAGGGTAGGATGATTGCCCACGCCTCGCGCCAGTTAAAGACTCATGAGAAAAATTATCCTGTACATGATCTCGAGCTAGGAGCCATTGTTCACGCCTTGAAGATTTGGCGTCATTATTTGTACTGTGTGCATTATGAGGTTTTTACAGATCACTGTAGTCTGCAGCATCTGTTTAAGCAGAAGGATTTGAATTTGTGTCAGAGGATATAGTTGGAGCTTCTCAAGGATTATGATCTCATTATTCTATACCACCTGGGGAAGGCCAATGTAGTGGTCGATGCCTTGAGTCGCAGAGCAAAGAGTTTGGGGAGTCTAGCATATCTCCCAACAACAGAGAGACCACTAGCCCTTGATGTTCAGGCTTTAGCAGGTCAGTTTGTGAGATTAGACTTATCGGAGCCTCACCGGGTGTTGGCTAGTGCAGCTTCCAGGTCTTTTCTTTATGACCGGATCAGAGAGTGCCAGTATGATGACCCACACTGGCTCGTTCTTCAGGATAGTGTCCAGCGAGGTGATGCTAGGGATGTAGTGATTGATGATGATGGGGTTATGAGGATGCAGAGTCGGATTTGTGTTCCCAATGTGGATGGTCTTCGAGAGTTGATTCTAGAAGAGGCCCATAGCTCGTTGTATTTCATCCATCTGGGTGCCGCGAAGATGTATCAGGATCTGAGACAACATTATTGGTGGAGGCGAATGAAGAAGGATATTGTTGAGTTTGTAGCTCGATATCTCAACTGTTAGTAGGTCAAGTATGAGCACCAGCGACCAGGTGGGTTGCACCAGAGGTTGGATATTCTGGAGTGGAAGTGGGAGCGGATCACCATGGAATTTGTAGTTTGACTCCTACGGACTTCGAGGAAGTTCGACGTTATTTGGGTTGTTGTGGACCGGCTGACCAAGTCCGCGCACTTCATTCCTGTTGGTACTAATTATTCTTCGGAGCGGTTAGCTGAGATTTATATCAGAGAGATTGTCCGGTTGCATGGGGTTCCAGTTTCTATCATTTCCGACAGAGGTGCTCAGTTCACATCCCAGTTTTGGAGGGCCGTGCAGAGAGAGTTGGGTACTCAGGTGGAGTTGAGCACAATGTTTCATCCTCAGACCGACGGGCAGTTAGAGCGTACTATTCATATTCTGGAGGACATGTTTCGTGCCTGTGTCATTGATTTTAGGGGTTCATGTGACCATTTTCTGCCACTCGCGGAGTTTGCTTAATATAATAGTTATCAGTCGAGTATCCAGATGGCTCCGCATGAGGATTTATATGGGAGAAGGTGTAGATCTCCGGTTGGTTGGTTCGAGCCGGGTGCGGCTAGGCTATTAAGCACAGATTTGGTTCAGGATGCATTGGATAAGGTGAAGTTGATTCAGGAGCGGCTTCGCATGGCGCATTCTAGGCAGAAAAGTTATGCGGACCGGAAGGTCCGGGATGTGTCTTTTATGGTTGGGGAGAAGGTACTGCTGAAGGTGTCACCCATGAAGGGTGTTATGCGGCTCAGGAAGAGGGGAAAGTTGAGTCCCCAGTTCATTGGACCTTTTGAGGTGCTTCAGAGATTTGGAGAGGTTGCTTATAGACTTACCTTGCCACCCAAATTATCGAGTGTTCATCCGGTATTTCATGTTACGATGCTCCGGAAGTATGTTGGTGACCCGTCTCATGTTTTGGACTTCAACACGATTCAGCTTGAGGGTGATATGTCATATGAGGTGGAGCCAATGTCTATTTTGGATCGATAGGTCAAAAGTTTGAGGTCTAAGGATATAGCTTCAAAAAAGGTACAGTGGAGAGGGCAGCCGGTGGAGGAGGACACCTGGGATACCGAGTGGGAGATGCAGAGCAAACATCCTCACTTGTTTGAGACTCCAGGTATGTTTCTAGACCCGTTCGAGGATGAACGTTTGTTTAAGATGGGGAGAATGTAACGACCCGGCCGGTCGTTTCATGATATTATCCTCGTTTTCTCTGTTTCAGCTTTGTCATATGTTATTTAACCTAATTATGATGTGTTGGGTCGGTGGTTTGGGTTCGGAGTGGTCGTGGTGAAAATTGAGGCACTTAGTCTCTTAAATGAGCTTAATAGTTGGAAAAGTCAACTGGGAGTTTACTTGTAGGTAAACGACCTTGGAATGTGGATTTCATAGCTCGGATAGCTTCGTTAGGTGATTTGGTACTTAGGAGTGTGATTGAAATGTGGTTTTGAGGTCCGGAGTAGAATTAGGCTTGAATTGGCAAAATTGAGTTATGGCGATTTTCGGTCGGCAGTGGAATATTAGCTATCGGGGTCGGAATGGAATTTCGGAAGTTGGAACAGGTTTGTAGGGTCATTTTGGATGTGTGTGCAAATTTTCAGGTTAATCAGACGTGTTTTGGATGGTTTCAGGATCTTTGGCAAAAATTTGAAATTTCTAAGTTCATAGCCTTCAATCTGAGGTAAATTTAGTGTTTTGATGTTATTTTGGGTGTTCCGAGGGTGTGAATAAGTCCGGGGGATCATTTATTACTCTTTGGTATTTTTGGTTGGGGTCCTGAGGGGCTCAGGATAATTTCTGACAGCCATCGGGTGATTTAAAATTGGATAATGCAACAGAAAAAGTTGTTGGTGCAATGTTTCTGGTGTGTCCGCACCTGCGGAAGTGTAGCCGCAGGTGCGATGCCGCAGGTGCGGAGTTTGGTCAGGCTAAAGGAAGTCGCAGGTGCGAGACTTGAGATGCACAGGCGGAGTCGCAGGTGCGGAAAATGGCCTTTTAAGTGAAACGCGCAAGTGCGCACCTGGGACCGCAGGTGCGGGCGAGAAAAGGACCACATGTGCAGTCATTGCTGGGCAGAACATATAAATAGGGCCCATAGCAATTTTTGGGTCATTCTTCCACCATTTCTACACGGGTTTGAAGCTTTTGAAGGATTTTGAAGAGGGATTTCGTGAGTTCTTCGTAGAGGTAAGACTTTTGGATTTGAAACTCGTTTATATGTGATTAACGGACTGATTAGTGGTGAAATTTTTGGGAAATTAGTAGCAAAAATTGGGTAATTAGGGCTTGTAATTAGATACTTTAAAATGGGGATTTGAGGGGTCATTTGAGGTCCGATTTCTGGGTACCAAAAATTGGGTAATTAGGGCTCGTTTATAATGTGGGCTTGTAATTAGGGCTGGTTTCATATATTTATATGATGGCATGTAGATTATTCCGGCATACTTACCATATTTTGTATATTTTCTGATAAACTGTTAGCATGTCTAATTTCTGTACGTTGTTTATTGTAAATCTTGAGGTTTAGTCCGTCACTACCTCTTAGCCTATAGGTTGGGTTCGTTACTTACTGGGTTGTGTACTCACGTTACTCCCTGCACCTTGTGTGCAGATCCAGGTACATCGGAACCCGGTAGTGGATACTGAGCAGCTGTCAGAGTTTCTTCGGAGTCATCGAGGTAATTAGTACCAAAAATTGGGTAATTAGGGATCGTTTATAACGAGGGCTTGTAATTAGGGTTGGTTTCCTATATTTATGTGATGGCATGTAGAGTATTCCGGTATACTTAGCATATTTTGTATATTTTCTGATTAACTGTTAGCATGTCTAATTTCTGTACATTGTTTATTGTAATTCTTGAGGTTTAGTCCGTCATTACCTCTTAGCCCATAGGTTAGGTTCGTTACTTACTGAGTTGGTGTACTCACGTTACTCCCTGCACCTTGTGTGCAGATCCAGGTACATCGGGACCCGGTAGTGGATATTTAGCTGTTGTCAGAGTTTCTTCGGAGTCATCGAGGTAGCAGCTGGCGATCGCGACCTCGTCTTCTCCTCCTTTATCTTCCTCTCGCACTTTTATTATTATAGATTATGTTGTCATTTCCTCTACTTTTACATTTGTACGTTGTAGTAGATCGTGACTTGGTGACACTAGATCCGGGGTTGGATTTTGCAATGTGCTTTAAATGTTGTTAAACTTTTAAATGGGTTATTATAAATATTCTGCTTCTAAATTTGTAAATTTTCTGGGGAAAAAAACTTGGATTCAACAAAATGTGTGGCTTGCCTGATTTCATGACAGGCGCCATCACGACTTAGGATTTGAGGTCATGACAAGTTGGTATTAGAGCTCTATGTTAGATAGGTCTCACCAGTCATGAGAAGGTTTAGTAGAGTCTTGCGGATTGGTACAGAGACGTCTGTACCTATCTTCGAGAGGCTACAAAACCCTTAGGAAAAATCTCACATTCTTGAATTCTGTCGTGCGAATTTGTTGATTTCTGGAACTAAACTTCTGTTGTTTCATTCTCTCACATATGGTGAGGACTCGCGCTACCGATCAGGGTGATCAGACACCAGCTGGACCAGCGAGGGGTCGAGGCCGTGGCAGAGGGAGGGGTGCTGCCCGCGCAGTAGTCGGGGCAGTACCTGTGGACCCTCCTGCTATTCAGGACAAGGTTCCCGCCGTTGAGATTCCAGCGGGACAGGCTCAGGCACCGACAGTGCCTATTGTGATTCCGGGTCTTCAGGAGACCCTTGCTCAGATTCTGACTGTGTGCACAAATCTTGCACATGCAGTCGTTATGTCTACTACTACTGCTACTTCTCAGGCCGGGGAGGCACTCAGACTCCAGTTGCCCGGACACCTGAGCAGGTTACCCAGGGGCTTCTGGCACCGGGGGTAGCTCCAGGCCAGCCGGTTGCCCCAGCCCAGGATTTTGTGGTCCCAGCTTTGGCAGGCGATGATCAGCGCAGGTTGGAGAGCTTTGGTAGACTTCAACCTCCGACTTTCAGTGGTATTGAGGGCGAGGATGCCCTGGGCTTCTTAGACAAGTGTCAGAGGATTCTTCGCACATCAGGGATATTGGAGGCCAGTAGAGTCCCATTTTCTACCTTCCAGATCTTAGGAGATGCACTAGCTTGGTGGGAGGCTTATGAGAGGCATAGACCTGTTGATGCAACGCCCCTTACCTGGCGTCAGTTCTCCATTCTGTTCCTGGAGAAGTATATACTGCAGTCCCACATGGAGGATCTGACCAATGCCCCATCAGCGTTCATGCATTTGATGAACAACGTGTTTCAGTCGTACTTGGATTCTTTTGTCATAGTGTTCATTGATGACATCCTGGTAAATTCTCTTAGCCAGGAGGAGCATGCTCAGAATTTGAGAGTTTGTTGGATTAACAAGCTGAGTGGTTTTGAAGATTGACAAATGAATTCAGAGTTGAACCAGGTCCATCACTGGAGATATAGACATGCAGAGTTAATGGCACGTGAGGTGATCGCAAACAGGAGATAAGCACAATCAGTGATCTGAAGTTATATCTCCCGGTCGAAAAGGTTGCAAATTGATAGGGAGATGGACTCCTTATTCATTAGGACAAAATCAAGATAGAAGAGGATCTAGGGAGTTGAGATCAACTAGAACTCTTCCACCAAGGAAGAGTTGCATCAGAATTGGAAGAGCTGCATCCTAATTCTAGTATATCTCCTTTTCTACGAATCCTATATACTGTCAAGTGTTGTTATTGAACAGGCGCGCACAAACATAAAAGCAAAACAAGAATGAGAACAAAATTACCAAAGCAATTTTGTAAGCAGTTCGTGTGAGAATTTCCTGTGCGATTCTGAAGCTACTTGAACTAGCTAGAAGAACCAATTCCATTTATTGTTTTTTAGTCTAGTTTATTTGTAGTAGGTGATTACAAAGTGTATCGTCCAGCTTTATCTAGAAGCATTTGTAATAGGTATTGAGTATTCAAGTTAGAGTTAACTTGAAGGTTGTCGCAAATAGCTAGAGGTTAGTTTGCCACAAAGGGTTAGAGTTAATTCTTAGCTTTACAAAAGAGTTTATTTTGTAAATGATGTTTGGCTCATTGATTTAGTGAAGAGTTTGGAAAAATCCTACTGGGAAGTAGATCGTATTTTTTTCATCTTTTGAGCCAGGTGTTTTCCACATAAAGTTGTTGTGTTCTTTATTCTCTGCAATTATTATTCCGCAAAGTGTAGGAGTTGGAACACATAGAAGAACCTGGTGCTTCTATAACTACTACACACGAAAATTGGTCACCACACAAATCACCTCCCCTCTTGTGTGGTATTGACATATATAAATAAAAATTGGTATCAGAGCAGGTTATCCTTGAAGAGGCTAACATCTTAGGAAAAGATCAAGATGAGTGCACCATTTGGGAACTGGGAAGGACAATCAACTGCTAGGCCACCACTTTTCAATGGCCAGTACTACTCATGGTGGAAGAACAAGATGAAGGATCACTTAATTGGAGAAGACTATGAACTATGGGACATAGTCACTGACGGTCCTTTGGCCACCATGAAGAAGACTGCAGAAGGAGTAGATGTGCCAAAGACAAGAGCTGACTGCACTGCTGAAGACTTAAGAAAATGGGAAAAGAATGCCAAGGCCAAGAAGTGGCTTGTGTGTGGACTTGGTCCAGATGAGTACAGTAGAATTCAAAGTTGTACCACTGCCAAGGAAATTTGGGACACCTTGCAAGTGGCTCATGAAGGAACTGCACAAGTGAAAAGATCCATAGATACATTACTATATTTTCGATATGAGAATTTCTCTATGAAGGAAGGAGAGACCATCCAAGAGATGTACATTAGGTTCACTACTTTTACAAATGAACTAAAATCTCTTGGAGGGATTATCCTTGAAGAAGACAAGGTTGAAAACATTTTGACAAGGGTTCTGCCAATATCTTGGGAGAGTAAGATCACTGCTATTCAGGAATCCAAGAACATGGCAATCCTCAGATTTGATGAGCTAATTGGAAATCTCACTGCCTATGAACTTAGAAGGAAGACAATGAAGATGGATGCTCCCAATAAAGAAAGAAGTATGGCACTGAGAATCACTGAGGGAACAGATCTGGAGGAAGATGAAATGGCTATGATAACCAAGGAATTCAGAAACTATATCATCAGGAAAAAGGCATCTCAATAGGTGGAAATTACAACAACGCAAAGGCACCAGAAAAACCCACCAACGAGGGATGCTACAAATGTGGAAAATTTGACCATCACATCAAGAACTGTCGTGGGAAGTTGAATGGAAAAAGGAAAGATTTGAACGAAGGAACGGGAAGAAGGAACTGGTTCATCCCAAGAAAAACACAACATCAACAAAAGCTATGGTTTCTGCTTGGGGAGAAAGTTCAGATGAAGAATCAAATGATGAAGATGGAGATGAGAAAGCACTCATGGCAATTGGTGAATCAGATGAGGAATCAGAGGTAAGTATATCTCATGTCAAAAACAAGATTAAGTTCTTATCCAAAGAAAACTCTCTGAATTATTACTTGACTTTATTGATGATTCTGAAAAAATAAATAAAGAAAAAGAACAGTTGTCTAAGGAGTGTTTAATGTTAAAAGCAAAGTGTAAGAACCTGGAGCTCAGAGTAAGTGAATCTGCAAATGAAAACACTACCTTGAAGAACCAGGTTCATCCACTTGAAATTAAGGTCGTAGAGTTAAAATCTGAAAATTTAAAACTGAAACTAGGAACTAGCAAGAAGATAGCTGACAGCTCTCAACTCATGTTAGAAGAAAATGTAGGCATACTAAAGGATGAGTTGTATAATAGCGATGAACATATAAGAGTGCTAAAAGAGGAACTTGGAAAGGTCAAACATGAACTGGATCGAACATGCAAATGGAATAAATCTTCTGATGCCTTGACATGGCTTCAAGAAAATCACAGTAGCAATAAAAGAGGACTTGGCTTTGGGAGTCAACTACCTAAATGGGATCCCAAAAGTAAGTACCTCACACTTCCTGAGAACAAAATCTGCACCCACTGTGGTAAGACAGGTCACTAAAAAATTGAATGCAATGCAAAAAAGCAGGCCAGTCACAGGAATAAAAGCTTTGTTCGAAAGAAAAATTGGCTGTCAAATTGGGCCAGAAGGAGCTTAATTCATCCCTTTTTCTCATAGAAAAGGATCTGATGCGAGACTAGAATGCATAGTTTAATATGTAATATACCGTACATTTGAGGTGCATTAATGATAAAAATACACTTGTTATGTGCTTAATAGAGTTTATTTTATGTGTAGGTGAATTGGAGATGGAAACGGAGCTAAAGGGATGCAAATACGTCGAAAATACGCAAAAGGAGACACCCGGGCGATAGCCGGGCGTTTTCCCCCTAAAGCCTGACCCTACCTGGCGTTAGGGGGGCGTTTACCCCACAAGGCCAGGAAGCCCCTAGCGTTAGGGCCCAAACGTCAGGCCTGCCCTGGCTTTAGGGGTGCGTTAGAGCCCAAACGCCTGGGGTTCCCAGTTCGGCCAAATCCGAGTTTCGACGAGTTTAAGTGTTTCCCGGTTGAAATAGAAGTCTCCTACATGGTTAGGGTTCATCCTAAACATATAAATAGACACCAAACAACACAACTTAAGGGATTCGAGGAGGACGGAGGAGAAGACGGAAGGATTCAACAAGAAAACACCATAGAAGTGACAAACATTGATTTCTACATCTAGTATTCATTACTTTGTATTTCAATTATGCAATTTATTTTAGTTTTGATTCTCAATAACATGAGNATTTCGAAGGATTCAACAAGAAAACACCATAGAAGTGACAAACATTGATTTCTACATCTAGTATTCATTACTTTGTATTTCAATTATGCAATGTATTTTAGTTTTGATTTTCAATAACATGAGTAGCTAAATTCTTTAGTCTAGGTTTTTTTTAGAACCCGTTGGGGATGAATTCATTGTGATATTAATATATTTTGGTTGATTAATCTCTTTTTGTTCAACTACGTTCTTATTGTAGTTGATTGAAAGGGCCCTTGATTAACTATTCCTATTTATTATGTATCTACTTGAGAGAGAGTGCATATTTAGGTAGTTGCTTGAACAACACCACTCCCGGAGTATAGACGAAAGTCATAACCGAGGGTTTAGAGGTTAGATTAGAGATAACGATACCTCGGGTGCAATCTAAAGTGAACTGTATTGCGATCTAGCTAGCGTAACTTGAGAGAGTGCGGTTAGTAAATTATCATAATTACTTGAGAGTGATTTATGATAATTAGAGCGTTCATGATTGACAGAGATAGCCAATTAAA
>ML425552.1:24589-48596 GCA_005239525.1 Nicotiana knightiana | reverse complement strand
TTCCTTTCACTTGAAAACCTCAAAGGAGGAAATGTCTCCTTTGGAAATGGGAAGAAAGGTGAAATTATTGGGGTTGGTAAGGTAGGTAAGGATGACACACGTTCCATTGAGAATGTTTACTTGATTTATGGCTTGAAATATAGCCTAATCAGCGTGTCACAATTGTGTGACAGAGGTAACCTGGTTGCATTCACTTCTACAAAATGTTTTGTGATTGATCTTATCACTGACAAGATTGTTTTGCAGGGAAAAAGAGTGAATAATATCTATATCATAGACCTGTCCACACTATCAGAAAACGAATTAACTTGTTTGAGTGTGTTGGACAGTGATCCCCTCCTTTGGCACAAAAGATTTGGACATGCTAGCTTAAATCAACTCAACAAACTAGTCTCCAAGGACCTAGTGATAGGTCTCCCTAACATTAAGTTCAAGGAAGACAAAGTTTGTGAGGCTTTTTCAAGGGGGAAGAAGGTAAGATCATCTTTCAAAAGCAAGAAATGGTAAGTACCACCAGGACGATGGAACTGGTCCATATAGATATATGTGGTCCAATGAGAACATTAAGCAGAGGTAGTAAGAGATATGTAATGGTGCTTGTTGATGACTATTCTAGATTTATCTGGACATTGTTTCTAATATCTAAAGATGAAGCATTTGACATGTTTGCTTCTTTTGTTAGAAAAATACAGAAACAAGTAGGAAATCAACTTGCATCAATAAGGTCTAACCATGGCACTGAATTTGAAAATGCAAAGTTTGCTGAATTTTGTGATGAGCATGGCATAGATCATAACTTCTCTGCCCCTAGAACTCCACAACAAAATGGAGTTGTTGAAAGAAAGAACAAAACCCTTGAATATATGGGTAGAACCATGCTTCTTTCTAGTAAACTACCTCATAGCTTCTGAGCAGAAGCAATAAACACTGCATGCTACATCATAAATGGGTGCATGACTAGACCACTTGTAGAGAAGACTCCCAATGAGTTACTTAAAAAGAGAAAGCCCAATATATCCTATCTTAGGACTTTTGGCTATAAGTGCTTTGTGCACAACAATGACAAAGACTCCCTAGGTAAGTTTGATCCCAAAAGTGATGAGGGAGTATTCTTGGGATATTCTTCACATAGTAAGGCTTATAAAGTGTATAACAAAAGAACTATATGTGTTGAAAAGAGTGTGCATGTTGTTTTTGATGAAACTAACATTCTCTCTAAGAGACAGGAATAAGTAGATGAAGAAATTGGGCTGGTCAGAAACTCAGACCAAACTGGAGCAACACTGGAGGAAGGAACGGGTGATGGAACAGGTTCATCCATCCCAGGCAACATGCCAGGGGGAACTGAGCAACAAACTAATTTCCAAACCTCATTGGAACTTGTCCCCGATCCTGCTCCTCAGCAACAAGACACTGTAGGATCTTCAATTAATACCCAGTTGGTTGTAAAACCAAACAGATACCAAAGCTCACACCCCATGGAAAACATTATAACTGATCCAGCATCTAGAATCAGAACCAGATCCTCTTTGAAAAATCTGTGTGTGTTTGATGCTTTTCTTCCTTGATTGAACCTAAAAATATTGTTGAAGCTTTGCAGGATGTAGATTGGGTAAATGCAATGCAATAAGAACTCAACCAATTTGAAAGGAGTCAAGTTTGACATCTGGTACCCAGATCCTTTGATAGATCAGTGATTGGCACAAAGTGGGTATTCATAAACAAACATGATGAAGATGGAACTGTTACAAGAAACAAGGCAAGATTGGTGGTTCAAGGATACAGTCAGGAGGAAGGAATAGACTATGATGAAACCTTTGCTCTTGTGGCAAGGTTGGAAGCAATTAGGCTCCTCATAGCCTTTGCTGCTTACATGGATTCACCTTTCACCAGATGGATGTCAAGAGTGCCTTCCTAAATGGCTATCTCAAGGAAGAAGTGTTTGTAAAGCAGCCTCCGGGGTTTGAAAACAAGGAGAATTCTGATCATGTGTACAAGATTGACAAAGCATTGTATGGACTCAAACAAGCTCCAAGGGCATGGTATGAAAGACTTTCAAAATTCCTGCTGGAACATGACTACAAGAGAGGTAAAATTGATAGCACCTTATTCTTGAAGGAAAAAGGTAAAGATCTCTTGGTAGTGCAGATATATGTGGATGACATAATCTTTGGGGCAACTTCTGAAAAGCTAAGTAAAGAATTTGCTAAACTAATGGGGAGTGAATTTAAAATGAGCATGATAGCTGAGCTTAACTTCTTTTTAGGCTTACAAATTAAACAAAATTCAAATGGAACTATGATCCATGAGCAAAAATATGTGAATGAATTGCTTAAAAGATTTAAAATGGAAGACTCAAAGGGAATTGACACTCCTATTGCAACAACCACAAAACTAGATGTAGATGAACCTAGTTCATCTGTAGATTAAAAGTTGTATAGAGGAATGATTGGATCATACCTTTTTGATGATGACAAACTCTGTGCTTAGTCCTATAATCACTTTAATCCAACATTGACACTTTTTTATAGTATTAAGCATTTATCACAAAGAACCAGGTTCATTAGGTTATAAATATCACAATTTTCAATATAGCACATCTTCCCCCTTTTGGTATCATCGAAAAGTTACAAAGTGTTAGAATTACCAGATTTATAATAATTACTCATGGCCACTGAGGCAACTGCAAGTGCAAGCATGTATTAATCATCAATAGTGAACCAAGGCTGTAAACTATCAAGGAAAGTGAGACACAATGAGTACGATCAAAAACAGAATAATTCATTGATAAAAGCATGGTTCAAGCACTAAACACATAACGGAGATAGCAAAAAAAAATCCTGAACTGGGTCATAGAAGGGTGAGGGTTGGCACTGGACACCTAAGGCTGGGAAGGGGTGGAGGTTGGGTTCTTTGCTTGGAGAAGAGAGAGCATTTGTTGAAGAATCCCTGCATTCTTCTCCTTTTCATTAACCAATTCAAATCTGAGAGCATCCCGATCAGCCTCAACCTCTGCAAGGCGGGTTTTCAGGCGAAGGATTTCAGCATCCTTAACCCCACCTTCATGCACAAGCGCCCTGACCTTGAAATTTGTTGGATCAAGAAGCTGAGTGGTTTTAATGATTGACAAATGAATTCAGAGTTGAACCAGGTCCATCACTGGAGATGTAGACATGCAGAGTTAATTGCACGTGAGGTGATCGCAAACAGGAGATAAGCACAATCAGTGATATGAAGATATATCTCCTGGTCGAAAAGGTTGCAAATTGATAGGGAGATGGACTCCTTATTCAACAAGGACAGAATCAAGATAGAAGAGGATCTAGGGAGTTTAGATCAACTAGAAATCCCTGTGAATAGCAAGGTCAGGGCGTTTGTGCATGAAGGTGGGGTTAAGGATGCTGAAATCCTTCGTCTAAAGACCCGCCTTGCAAAGGTTGAGGCTGAGCGGGACGCTCTCAGATCTGAATTGGCTAATGAAAAGGAGAAGAATGCAGGGATTCTTCAACAAATGATCTCTCTTCTCCAAGCAAAGAACCCAACCTCCACCCCTTCCCAGCCTTAGGTGTCCAGTGTCGACCCTCACCCCTATATGACCCAGTTCAGGATTTTTTATGCTATCTTATGCTTATGCTTGTAACTGTTTTAGTTCATTATGTATTTAGTGCTTGAACCATGCTTTTATCAATGAATTATGTTGCTTTTGCTCTTAATCATTGTGTCTCACTTTCCCTGATAGTTTACAGCCTTGGTTCGCTATTGATGATTAATACATGTTTGCACTTGCAGTTGCCTCAGTGGCCATGAGTAATTATTATAAATCTGGTAATTCTAACACTTTGAAACTTTTCGATGATGCCAAAAGGGGGAAGATGTGCTATATTAAAAATTATGATATTTATAACCTAATGAACCTGGTTCTTTGTGATAAATGCTTAATATTATAAAAAAGTGTCAATGTTGGATTAAAGTGATTACAGGACTAAGCACAGAGTTTGTCATCATCAAAAATGGGGAATTTGTTGGATCAAGAAGCTGACTGGTTTTGACGATTGACAAATGAATTCAGAGTTGAACCAGGTCCATCACTGGAGACATAGACATGCAGAGTTAATGGCACGTGAGGTGATCGCAAATAGGAGATAAGCACAATCAGTGATCTGGAGATATATCTCCTGGTCGAAAAGGTTGCAAATTGATAAGGAGATGGACTCCTTATTCAGTAACGACAGAATCAAGATAGAAGAGGATCTAGGGAGTTGAGATCAACTAGAACTCTTCCACCAAGGAAGAGTTGCATCAGAATTGGAAGAGTTGCATCCTAATTCAAGTATATCTCCTTTTCTATGAATCCTATATATTGTCAAGTGTTCTTGTTGAACAGGCACGCACAAACATAGAAGCAAAACAAGAATTGAGAACAAAATTACCAAAGCAATTTTGTAAGCAGTTCGTGTGATAATTTCCTGTGCGATTCTGAAGCTACTTGAACCAGTTAGAAGAACCAGTTCCATCTGCTGTCTTTTAGTCTAGTTTATTTGTAGTAGGTGATTACAAAGTGTATCTTTTAGCTTTATCTAGAAGCATTTGTAATAGGTACTGAGTATTCAAGTTAGAGTTAACTTGAAGGTTGTCACAAATAGCTAGAGGCTAGTTTGCAACAAAGGGTTAGAGTTCATTCTTAGCTTTATAAAAGAGTTTATTTTGTAAATGTTGTTTGGCTCATTGATTTAGTGAAGAGTTTGGGAAAATCCTACTGGGAAGTAGGTCGTGATTTTTTCACCTTTTGAGCCAGGTATTTTCCACGTAAAATTGATGTGTTCTTTATTTTCTGCAATTATTATTCCACAAACTGTAGGAGTTGGAACACATAGAAGAACCTGGTCCTTCTATAACTATTGCACGTGAAAATTGGTCACCACAGAAATCACCTCCCTCTTGTGTGGTACTGACATAGATAAATAACATAGTTGTTTTACATAGATTGAGGGAAGAGAAGCTTTATGAAAAGTTCTCCAAGTGTGAGTTTTGTCTTGGCTCAGTAGCTTTCTTGTGATACGTGGTGTCCAGTGAGGGTATTCAGGTTGATTCGAAGAAGATAGAGGCGGTGCAGAGTTGGCCCAGACCGTCTTCAGCTACAGAGATTAGGAGCTTCCTTGGTTTGGCGGGATATTACTCGCTTTGTGGATGGGTTTTCTTCTATTGCTTTGCCCTTGACCAAATTGACCCAGAAGGGTACTCCATTCAGGTGGTCGGACGAGTGTGAGGAGAGCTTTCAAAAGCTTAAGACTGCATTGACCTCAGCTCCAGTATTAGTGTTGCCATCAGTTTCAGGTTCTTATACCGTATGTTGTGATGCCTCAAGGATAAGCATCGGGGGCGTGTTGATGCAGGAGGGTAGGGTAATTGCCTATGCCTCGTGCCAGTTGAAGACTCATGGGAAGAATTATCTCGTACATGATCTCGAGCTAGCAGCCATTGTTCACACATTGAAGATTTGGCGTTATTATTTGTACTGTGTGCATTGTGAGGTTTTTAATGATCACCGTAGTCTGCAGCATCTGTTTAAGCAGAAGGATTTGAATTTGTGTCAGAGGAGCTGGTTAGAGCATCTCAAGGATTATGACCTCACTATTCTATACCACCCGAGGAAGGTCAATGTAGTGGCTGATGCCTTGAGTCGCAGAGCAAAGAGTTTGGGGAGTCTAGCATATCTCCCAACAGTAGAGAGACCACTAGCCCTTGATGTTCAGGCTTTAGCAGGTCAGTTTGTGAGATTGGACTTATCGTAGCCTCACCGGGTGTTGGCTAGTGTAGCTTTCATGTCTTCTTTTTATGACCGGATCAGAGAGTGTCAGTATGATGACCCACACTTGCTCGTTCTTCAGGACAGGGTCCGGCGAGGTGATACCAGGGATGTATTGATTGATGATGATAGGGTTATGAGGATGCAGGGTCGGATTTGTCTGCCCAATGTGGATGGGCTTCGAGAGTTGATTCTAGTAGAGGCCCATAGCTCGCGGTATTCCATCCATCTGATGTCGCGAAGATGTATCAGGATCTAAGACAACATTATAGGTGGAGGCGAATGAAGAAGGATATTGTTGAGTTTGTAGCTTGGTGTCTCAACTGTCAGCAGGTCAAGTATGAGCACTAGAGACCGGGTGGGTTGCACCAGAGGTTGGATATTCTGGAGTGGAAGTGGGAGCAGATCTCCATGGACTTTGTAGTTGGACTCCCACGGACTTCGAGGAAGTTCGAAACTATTTGGATCATTGTGGACCGGCTGACCAAGTCTGCGCACTTCATTCCTGTTGGTACTAGTTATTCTTCGGAGCGGTTAGCTGATATTTATATAAGAGAGATTGTCTGGTTGCATGGAGTTCTAGTTTCTATCATTTCCGACAGAGGTACTCAGTTCACATCCCAGTTTTGGAGGGCCGTGCAGAGAGAGTTGGGTACTCATGTGCAGTTGAGCACATCGTTTCATCCTCAGACCGACGGGCAGTCAGAGCGTACTATTCAGATTCTGGAGGACATGTTCCGTGCCTGTGTCATTGATTTTGGGGGTTCATGGGACCAGTTTCTGCCACTCGCGGAATTTGCTTATAATAATAGTTAAGTCGAGTATCCAGATGGCTCCGTATGAGGATTTATATGGGAGAAGGTATAGATCTCTGGTTGGTTGGTTCGAGCCGGGTGCAGCTAGGCTATTAGGCACATATTTGGTTCAGGATGTGTTGGATAAGGTGAAGTTGATTTAGGAGCGGCTTTGTACGACGCAATCTAGGTAGAAGAGTTATGCGGACCGGAAGGTCCGGGTTGTGTATTTTATGGTTGGGGAGAAGGTACCGCTGAAGGTGTCACCCATGAAGGGTGTTATGCGGTTCAGGAAGAGGGGCAAGTTGAGTCCCCGGTTCATTGACCTTTTGAGGTGCTTCATAGAGTTGGAGAGGTGGCTTATAGACTTGCCTTGCCGCCCAACTTATCGATTGTTCATCCGGTATTTTATGTTTCAATGCTCCGGAAGTATGTTGGTGACCCGTCTCATGTTTTGGACTTCAGCACGGTTCAACTTGAGGGTGATATGTCATATGAGGTGGAGCCAGTGGCTATTTTGGATCGATAGGTCAAAAGGTTGAGGTCTAAGGATATAGCTTCAGTAAAGGTACAATGGAGAGGGCAGCCAGTGGAGGAGGGCACCTAGGAGACCGAGCGGGATATGCGGAGCAAACATCCTCACTTGTTTGAGACTCCAAGTATGTTTCTAGACCCGTTCGAGGATGAACGTTTGTTTAAGAGGGGGAGAAAGTAACGATCCGGTCGTTCGTTTCGTGAGATTAGACTCGTTTCCTCTGTTTCAGCTTTGTCATATGCTATTTAACCTAATTATGATGTGTTGGGTTAGTTAGTTCGGGTTCGGAGTTGTCGTGGTGAGAATTGAGGCACTTAGTCTCTTAAATGAGCTTAATAGTTGGAAAAGTCAACTGGAGATGACTTATAGGTAAACGACCTTGGAATGTGGATTTCATAGCTCAAATAGCTTCGTTAGGTGATTTGGGACTTATGAGTGTGATTGAAATGTGGTTTTGAGGTCCGGAGTAGAATCAGACTTGAATTGGCGAAATAGAGTTTTGGTGATTTTTGGTCGGCAGTGGAATATTAGCTATCGGGGTCGGAATGGAATTCTGGAAGTTGGAACAGGTTCGTAGGGTCATTTTGGATGTGTGTGCAAATTTTCAGGTTAATCGGATGTGTTTTGGATGGTTTCAGCATCTTTGGCGAAATTTAAAAATTTCTAAGTTCATAGCCTTGAATCGGAGGTGAATTTAGTGTTTTGATGTTATTTTGGGTGTTCCGAGGGTGTGACTAAGTCTGAGAGATCATTTATGACTTGTTGTTATTTTTGGTTGGGGTCCCGAGGGGCTCGGGATGATTTCTGATAGCCATCGGGGGATTTAAAATTGGACAATGCAGCAGAAAAAGCTACTGGTGCAATGTTTCTGGTGTGGCCGCACCTGCGGAAGTGTAGACGCATGTGCGATGCCGCAGGTGCAGAGCTGGTCAGGCTGAAGGAAGTTGCAGGTGCGAGACTTGGGATGCACCTGCGGCGTCGCAGGTGCGGAGGATTTGTCACAGGTGCGGAAAATGGCCTTTTAAGTGAAACGCGCAGGTGCGCACCTGGGACCGCAGGTGCGGGTCCGCAGGTGAGAGAAAAGGACAACGGGTGCAGTCATCGCTGGGCAGAACATATAAATAGGACCCTTGGCGATTTTTGGGTCATTATTCCACCATTTCTACACGGGTTTGAAGCTTTTGAAGGGTTTTGAAGAGGGATTTTGTGAGTTCTTCGTAGAGGCAAGACTTTTGGACTTAAAACTCGTTTATATGTGATTAACAGACTGATTAGTGGTGAAATTTGTGAGAAATTAGTACCAAAAATTGGGTAATTAGGGCTTGTAATTAGAGACTTTAAAATGGGGATTTGAGGGGTCATTTTGGGTCCGATTTTGATGTTCTTGGTATGTATAGACTCTTGGGAGGATGAGGATTCTTGTGATTTAAATTTTATTGGATTCCGAGACGTGGGCCCGGGGGTCGGGTTTGGCCAATTTCGGGATTTTTGGCTAATTTTGATAAATTTCGAATGGGCGTCGTTCCTTGGCATATAATAATTATATGAATCTGATTTTCGGTAGATTCGGAGCATTCAGAGCCGAGTCTAGAGGCAAGGGCACTGTGGGCTAGGATTTTAGCCGGGTTTGAGGTAAGTAATATTTCCAAACTTGGTTCTGAGGGTTCGAAACCCCGAACGATATGATATATTACTATAATTGAGGTGACGCACATGCCAAGTGACGGGCGTGCACTGAGTATTTGTGTCCTGGCTCATCCCATGGCACCGTATAGTAGTTATTACGGATTGATATCCGCATGTCTATTAATGTGGTAAATGTGAACATGTTAGGAATCATTGTTTCGGGCTGATCTATGCATCTGTGATCCACGTGAGTGAGACTGGAGAGTAATGATTGAGTGAGGCCGAGAGCCTGTTATTGAGACAGTTATGAGATCGGACTGCACACCGCAACGATACTTTAATCATGCCTTCGTTGGTTTGATATAGAGCTTGGGCCAATAGGGCCCCTCTGGAGTCTTTACACCCCTAGTGAGCGCATTGATATTGAGGGATGGATCTTCCATGGACATGGACCTTGTCCGAAGTTGATGATATGTGAGGGATGGATCGTCTCTGGACATGGATATTGTCCGCATGTTGTGTTCCAGAGATTGATCTTCTCCGTGGGGCTGGATTGGCCTTTTTCCTCAGTACCAAGTGACTACACTCATCGATGATTATGTGCATTCCGGGATGGACCTTCCCTAGGCCTGAGAGCCTTATACGGTACTGAGTGGACTGATGTGTGAGGGTTGTGAGCACTATGTGCATTTCCACACTGGTTTCATTTATTTATATGATGGCATGTAGAGTATTTCGGCATACTTAGCATATTTTATATATATTCTGATAAACTGTTAGTATGTCTAATTTCTGTACTTTTTTATCCAGATGGCTCCGTATGAGGATTTATATGGGAGAAGGTGTAGATCTCCGGTTGATTGGTTCAAGCTGGGTGCGTCCAGGCTATTAGGCACAGATTTGGTTAAGGATGAGTTGGATAAGGTGAAGTTGATTCAGGAGCGGCTTCGCACGGCGCAGTCTAGGCAGAAGAGTTATACGGACCGGAAGGTCCGGGATGTGTCTTTTATGGTTGGGGAGAAGGTACTGCTGAAAGTGTTACCCATGAAGGGTGTTATGCAGTTCGGAAAGAGCGGAAAGTTGAGTCCCCGGTTCATTGGACCTTTTGAGGTGCTTCGGAGAGTTGGAGAGGTGGCTTATAGACTTGCCTTGCCACCCAACTTATCGAGTGTTCATCCGGTATTTCATGTTTCGATGCTCCGAAGGTATGTTGGTGACCCGTCTCATGTTTTGGACTTCAGCACGGTTCAGCTTGTGGGTGATATGTCATATGAGGTGGAGCCAGTGGCTATTTTGGATCTACGGGTCAGAAGGTTGAGGTCTACGGATATAGCTTTAGTAAAGGTACAATGGAGAGAGAATCCGGTGGAGGAGGCCACCTGGGAGACCGAACGGGAGATGCGGAGCAGACATCCTCACTTGTTTGACACTCCAGGTATGTTTCTAGACCCGTTCGAGGACGAACGTTTGTTTAAGAGGGGGAGAATGTAACGACCCGGCCGGTCGTTCGTGAGATTAGCCATGTTTCCTCTGTTTCAGCTTTGCCATATGCTATTTAACCTAATTATGATGTGTTAGGTCAGTTAGTTTGGGTTCGGAGTGGTCGTGCTGAGAATTGAGGCACTTAGTCTCTTAAATGAGCTTAATAGTTAGAAAAGTCAACCGGGAGTTGACTTATAGGTAAACGACCTCGGACAGTGGATTTCATAGCTCAAATAGCTTCATTAGGTGATTTGGGACTTAGGAGTGTGATCAGAATGTAGGTTTGAGGTCCGGAGTAGAATTAGGCTTGAATTGGCGAAATTGAGTTTTGGAGATTTTCGGTCGGCAGTGTAATATTAGCTATCGGGGTCGGAATGGAATTCCGGAGTTGGAAGGTTCGTAGGGTCTTTTTGGATGTGTGTGCAAATTTTCAGGTTAATCGGACGTACTTTGGATGGTTTCGGCATCTTTGGCGAAATTTAGAGATTTCTAAGTTCATAGCCTTGAATCCGAGGTGAATTTAGTGTGTTGATGTTATTTTGGGTGTTCCGAGGGTGAGACTAAGACTGGGCGATTATTTATGACTTGTTGGTATTTTTCGTTGGGGTCGCGAGGGGCTCAGGATGATTTCAAACAGTCATTAAGGGATTTAAAATTGGATAATGCAACAGAAAAAGTTGTTGGTGCAATGTTTCTGGTGTGGCCGCACCTGTGGAAGTGTAGCCGCAGGTGCGGAGACGCATGCACAGGTGCGGAGACGCATGCGCAGGTGCGAAGTTTGGTCAGGCTGAAGGAAGTTGCAGGTGCGAGACTTGGGATGCACCTGCGGAGTCGCAAGTGCGGAGGATTTGTCGCAGGTATGGAAAATGGCCTTTTAAGTGAAACGTGCAGGTGCGCACCTGGGACCGCATGTGCGAGAAAAGGACCACAGGTGCGGTTATCGCTGGGCAGAACATATAAATAGGACCCTTAGCGATTTTTGGGTCATTCTTCCACCATTTCTACACGGGTTTGAAGCTTTTGAAGGGTTTTGAAAAAGGATTTCGAGAGTTCTTCGTAGAGGTAAGACTTTTGGACTTAAAACTCGTTTATGATTAACGGACTGATTAGTGGTGAAATTTGTGGGAAATTAGTACGAAAAACTGGGTAATTAGGGCTTGTAATTAGAGACTTTAAAATGGGGATTTTAGGGGTCATTTAAGGTCCGATTTTGATATTATTGGTATGTATAAACTCGTAGGAGGATGAGGATTCTTGTGATGTAAATTTTATCGGATTCCGAGACGTGGACTTGGGGGTCGAGTTTGGCCAATTTCGGGATTTTTGGGTAATTTTGATAAATTTCGATTGGGCTTTGTTCCTTGACATATAATAATGATATGAATCTGATTTTCGGTAGATTCAGAGCATTCATAGGCCAAGTCTAGAGGCAAGGGCACTATGGGCTAGGATTTTAGCCGGTTTGAGGTAAGTAACGTTTCCAAACTTGGTTCTGAGGGTTCGAAACCCTGAACTATATGATATATGACTATAATTGAGGTGACGCACATGCCAAGTGACGGGCGTGCGGGCGTGCACTAAGTATTTGTGTCCTGGCTCATCCCATGGCACAGTATAGTAGTTATTACATATTGATATCCGCATGTCTATTAATGTGATAAATGTGAACATGTTGGGAATCATGTTAAGTATAAATGCTAAGGCTTCACGCCGAAAATGCTGAGACCCGAGTGGTCGTTACTGTCTCATTTTGTGATTATTTGATTTCATATACTCAGTCCTGTTATAGCATATCATTTCATACCTCAGTCTCAGTATTGTTAATTATATGCATATTTATCATTATTTCGGGCTGATCTATGCATCTGTGATCCACGTGAGTGAGACTGGAGAGTAATGATTGAGTGAGGTCGAGAGCCTGTTATTGAGACAATTATGAGATCGGACTGCACACCGCAGCGATACTTTAATCATGCCTTTGTTGGTTTGATATAGCGCTTGGGCCAATAGAGCCCCTCCGGAGTCTTTACACCCCCAGTGAGCGTATTGATATTGAGGGATGGATCTTCCCTGGACATGGACCTTGTCCGAAGTTGATGATATGTGAGGGATGGATCGTCCCTGGACATGGATCTTGTCCGCGTGTTATGTTCCGGAGATGGATCTTCTCTATGGGGCTGGATTGGCCTTTTTCCTCAGTACCAAGTGACTACAGTCACCGATGATTATGTACATTCCGGGATGGACCTTCCCTGGGCCTGAGAGCCATATACGGTACTGAGTGGACTGCCGGAATACTCTACATGCCATCATATAAATATATGAAACCAGTGAGGGTTGTGAGCACTATGTGCATTTCCACACTGGTTTCATATATTTATATGATGACATGTAGAGTATTCCGGCATACTTGGCATATTTTCTATATTTTCTGAAAAACTATTAGCATGTATAATTTATGTACGTTGTTTATTGTAAATCCCGAGGTTTAGTCTGTCACTACCTCTCAGCCTATAGGTTGGGTTCGTTACTTACTGAGTTGGTGTATTCACGTTACCCCCTGCACCTTGTGTGCAGATCCAGGTATATCGGGACCCGGTAGTGGATACTGAGCAGCTGTCAGAGTTTCTTCGGAGTCATCGAGGTAGCAGCTGGCGATCGTGACCTCGTCTTCTCCTCATTTATCTTCCTATCACACTTTTATTGTTACAGACTATGTTGTCATTTCCTCTATTTTTACATTTGTACGTTGTAGTAGCCCGTGACTTGGTGACACTAGATCCGGGGTTGGATTTTGAAATGTGCTTTAAATGTTGTTAAACTTTCAAATGGGTTATTATCAATATTTTGCTTCTAAATTTGTAAATTTTTTGGAAAAAAAAACTTGGATTCAACGAAATGTGTGGCTTGCCTGATTCCACGACATGCGCCATCACGACTAAGGATTTGGGGTCGTGACAAGTCACCTCGGATACTGGTAGCTATTTGTTCCTTCAACTCGGAAGAGTTGAACTGTGTCCCCAACTGGAGACTTATTGATCTTTAAGTTCTTGATGATGTGTATCAGGTTCCTTATTTGGTTCTTGACAGTAAGATTATTAGATCATCTAAACATAACAGATATACACATATAACCTATCAATTTTTTCCCTTTTTGATGATGACAAACTTATAATTCAAGTTCCCCCTAAGAACCATAGTGAATTGTATTCCCCCTTAATCTGTTCCCCATCTTGTTAATCTGTTCCCCATCTTGTTCCCCCTTTTGGAATCATAAAAAGATCAGTAATAATCATTAAGCAAAATGAAGTCCAGCTTGGTTAACTCATGTCACATGTGTGCACACATACATGACTGAAAATAGAACATAAGAGCAAGTCATACACAACAAAAGGAGGAAACTTTAATTAATTTTGGATAATTAAGCAGAGAGCAGTTCCATTGTTTCCAGACATATCCACAAAATAAAAACAGCAAAACAAAAGTACCAGTCATAAACATCATCAGAACTAAAACAGACGATAGACACTAAGAACTTGACACTTGGAAAAGGGACACTATTTAGGGAGCACTGGAAGGGAAAGGCCTGAAAGAGGAGGCAAGGGTTCGAAGAAGGATGTCCATTCAAGCATTGGCTGACACCTGCTCGTTGAGCAGTCTCTCCTTCAAGTCCTCAACCTATTTCCTGAGGACGTCATTTTCTCTTGTCAGACAGGTAACCTCTGTGCTTTGAGAGCTGCTGGAACCAGGTGCCTCCTGAACCTGACTAAGATGCCCTTCGAGAATGGCATTTCTTGCCTTCAGCTTCCTTATGTACGACCCCACAACATTTGTTTTCAATTTTTTTCCTTTCCAACGTCCTGGGTATCATAAATCTTAGTCTTCTTGGAGGAACCAGGTTCCTCACTGGAATCAACCTTCCTTTTCATTGATTTTCTTACACTTTTGCCTTTCTCTGCAGATTTCCTGGAGATCTTCTCAACAGACTCCTCAGCCACTTTTTCACAGGACTCCTCAACTATTTTCTCATTCTCTTTCTCACCAGATGATTCCCTCTTGGATTTTGGAACAGTAAGTTTCTTTGAGAACTTACGAACCAATTCTACCTCATCATCCACATTCACGACCAATGCAGGAGTCACTACCTTATCATTGACAACCTTTACATCTTTCACCAATATCCTCTTCTTCTTTTTTTCTTTTTTTTTACTTTTCCTTAAGACGGACTTAAGTTCTTCCTTTTTTTTTTGCAACCTCGTGATGGGTCTCTTAGACGACGACCCCTGGGGAGGTGCCTTTATACTTCTATCACTGATAAAGCTCGCTAGAGACACATTATTATAATCTTCTTCTTCAATATCCTCCTTATCCTCCTCAGACAAGATCGCATCTCAGGAATCACACTTGTTAATCAGCATAGAAATGAGGAGAGGGAGTAAGATTAGTAATGGCACGGGGTTCTTGTGGAGAACCAGGGGTTTTATCCCAAGTGGAAGCAAAAGGCTCCTCTTGGGCGGAGGGATCTAGTCCCTCAATTGGTTCCCCAGTAGTACTGTCAGGTGCCAAAGTTTCGACAGGTACCAGTTCCCTACCCTCGACTCCGCACCATTTTCTTCCCCCCTGAGACTCAGATACAACCTCATAACCTCTAACCAGAGTTCCCTCAACAGCTATTGACAACATATTTTCTTTAGCTTCCTGTTCTTGTAAATGATTTTCAGACATGGTGGAGTGTAGTAGGTTGAAAAAGAGAGTTTTTTTTTGGTTTGAAGAAGAAAAGAGGAATTTTGGATTCGTTGATGTGAACAGTTATTAAAGTGACTGTGATAGGAGTTATTTAATAGGGATGAGGAACTGGTTAGGAATGGGTTTTAAAAAATTGTACATGAGAGTACAAAGGAACCAAGTTCCCTCACAGATTTTGCAAATGTAAGCCTCATCCTTTGACCAATGTGCAATGCATTAGCTACTTGTTTGCTCTGTAATCGTCACGTGTGTCTACTTGTAACAGTATAGAGATGAGTTAGACTTTTCCAGAAAACACTTTTTAGCTATTTTACTTGTACATTTCTTCCGTAGCCAATCATCGAAGGACCAGGTCCTCGGCTTGATTTCATAAGCCCTAGTGCCAAACAATTCTTTTCAAAATGCTCTTGCTCAATGCTTTGGTGAAGATATCTGCAATTTGATCTTCTGTGTTGCAGAACTCCATGCATATGTGCCCCTTTTCAACATTGTCTCTGAGGAAGTGGTGACGCATATCAGTGTGCTTGGTTCTCTTATGTTGGACTGGATTTTTTTTTGCCCGTGTTGAGTGCACTTGTGTCGTCACACAGGAGGGGCACACAGTCAGAGAACACTCCAAAGTCTTCCGACAATTGTTTGATCTACAACAATTGAGCACAGTAAGAAGCAGCTGCCACATGCTCAACTTCAGTAGTTGAAAGGGCCACTGAGTTTTGTTTTCTTATGCCTCACGAGATTAGACACGAACCCAGAAAATGTGCCATGCCAGAAGTGCTTTTCCTATCCACCAGATAACATGGTTCCTATAACAATTCTGTCAGCAGGTCGTAGAATCAGGTTCCATACACTATTCCTCTCAAATTGATGGAGCTCTTCTTGCATAACTGTAATCCAGTCTGTATCTTTCAATGCTTCCTTGATATTCTTGGGCTCTATTTGAGAGAGAAAGGCTGAGAAGGCAAGTGAGTTTCTTGTCTTTGATCTGGTTTGAATTCCTCAGCAGCTAGAGTTCCATGTACACCATCCACAACTCTAGTTTTTGCTTCAAATATTGTGATTGAGGACTAGGTTCCTCTATGTCAGCTGGAGTTTCATTTTTAGTTCTGAGGAACAAGGTCCATGTAAATATGGAGTAGTCATCCACAATGACGAAAATATGTACCTCTTTCCTCCTCTACTCAGACAACTAAGATCCCCATTTTGCAAGGACTCAAAGTTAGCAACATAGATGTTTTTATATCTTTTGGACACTAAAATCTTCACCAATCACAAGATTTGTGACTGTGCATATTTTAGATACAAATTCCACTTTGTTACCCTTGTCACAGAATTGGAAAATACTCAGCAAGCTATACTTCAACCCCTTCACGTAGTACGCATTTTCAATAGAGTGGAAAAGAGACTTCCCCTTCCTTCCAACTCCCAGAATGCATCCCTTCTTACCATTTCTAAAGGATACACTCCCTCCCTGCAGGGCCTTCAGTGAAAGGAAACCATATGTACTTCCAGTCATGTGCTTCGAGCAGCCGCTATCCATATACCACGGTTGACTGCTCCCTTTCACTGTTCCTTGCACAAGGAAATCAAGGGTTAGACTTAGGAACCCAACAAGTTTTGGTCCCTTGTAATGAGGAAAGGAGTGAATGAGGGCTCTTTTGGTCCAAGCAGGTATTATACGTTTTTTATGTGAAGGACCAGGTTCCGTAGCACCAGTTACTTTTTCAGCAAAAACTTTGTTTTTCTGTCGAGACTGAATTCTGGCCTTACAATTTTCTTTAAAGTGCCCAATATTGCCACAATGAGTGCAAAGCCAATTGTCAGGTACAGTATCGTACTTGCTATGAGGGTTGTAGGGAGTCTTTTCCCTTTAGAACCCGATTCCCTGCTTGTTTCCCCTGTTGTTCGTACACGTAGTAGTGATTGCATCAGAGGACCAGGTCCACTTAATAGATTTTTCTAAGCCACTCTTCACTCTGCCTAGATATACCTGAAGTTGTTTATTTTTCTCAAGCTCAGCACACATACTAGATTTTACTGATTTTAGCTCATTTTCAAGCCTAAGGTGTGCCTCACTTGCAACTTCCTTTCCCTTTTGAGTGTTCACAGGCTTATTTTCCCTTCTTAGTTCCTCAATTGTTTCCTTTAGGTTTACAACGACTACCAATAGGCCATCTCTCGCATGCTCTATGTTTGCAATTCTCTCAGTCAAGATATCATTTTTCCTTTTTAAACTCTCAATGGTCTCTTTTAGATCATCCATAATCACTACTAGATTATCTCTCTCGTGTTCTGTTTCTCCTAGTTTCGTGGTTAGCACATTTTTATCATTGACGAGACTGTGATATGCATCAATTAAAACATTAATCAAGGATATAAGCTTCTTTTGAGAATAGGATTTCAAATTTCTTTAAACATCCATAAGGTTTACCTCATCATCATCGTCGTCATCTCCATCATCATCAGACTGCGCCATCAAGGCAAAAATAGAGTCATACTCAGCTGCTTCACTTTCCACTACCATCCAGGAGTTGTCACCTTGCCCCTCATCTTCTTCAGATTCGCTGCAAGAGTCTCCCCATGCAGCAAGAGCCTGTTTCACTATGTTGTCAACGTCGTCTTTTCTTTTGAATCTTTTGTCATGAACCTGGTTCCTCTCATCCTCCTTTTCAGTGTTGGTTTTGTAATGATCCTGCTTATGAAGAGGACAGTCTTTAATGAAGTGTCCAGGCTTTCCACACTTATAACAACAATTATTTCCTTTGAAATTCCTGTTGGAACTTCCTTTATTTGGAATCCCACCATTTTTTAGAATCATCTTTTGGAATCTTTGAGTGAGGTACTCTATGTCGAATTCATCACCACTTGAATCCTTGTTGTCATTCTTGAGAACTAGGTTCTTCTCCTTCCTGGGCTCTCTTCTTTCGATATCCTTCTTTCTCTTCATCTCATAAGTTTTGAAATTTACAATACGCTTGTCAATAGTCAGCTTCTGCAGGTCTTTGGCTTCAGTGATAGCATTAACCTTTCTCTCCCAGTAACCTGGTAGAACACTGAGTATCTTCCAAACCAGCTTGTTGGTTGGAATAATTTCACCAAGTGAATGAAGCTCATTGATTATGGAGGTGAAGCGGGTATGCATCTCTAGAATGGACTCGTCCTCTTTCATTTTAAAGAGTTCATACTCAGTTGTCAGCATATCTATTTTGGACTGCTTTACCTGAGTAGTCCCTTCTGAGCCGTTTGAAGAGCTTCCTAGATTTCCTTGGCAGATTCACATGCTGAGATATGATTATACTCGTCTGGTCCAATACCATACATAAGAATCTTCTTCTCCTTGAAGTTCTTCTCAATAACTTTTCGGTCAACACCATTGTATTCTTTTCTAGCCTTTGGAACAGTTTTTGTTCCCTCTCCAACAGCCTTCATAGGGACAAAGGGACCATCACATATCACGTCCCAAATCTCGGAGTCTTTAGCCATAATGAAGTCATGCATTCTTATTTTCCACCAACCATAGTATTGGCCGTTGAATCTTGGGGTTCTATAGGTAGATTGTCCTTCCTTGAAGTTTAGTGGAGCAGCCATGATGAGGATCCTTTCTAGGTATTAACCTTTTAGAAAGAACCTGCTTTGATGCCAATTGATATAATTTAAGGGTCCACCAAACTATATAGAGAACCGAGTTCTCTATTAGTTCCTACAGAACACACGCACACTGCAGTAAGTAAATAGCACAATGGAGTTTTACGTTGAAAACTCCCAACTCACGGGATCAAAAACCACGACCTACCCTTGTAGGATTTCAACTTCACTACTAAGTAACTTTAGATTACAACCTATTGTAACCTAGGAATTAACCTCTTAATCCCTCACTAACTTGTAACACTCTATTACAAGCCACTTTGTAATAACTCTATTACAAAGACTTTACAACTCGTCTAACTCTAGCCAAGACACAAACACAAGAGTTTATGATTTACAAATATTTCCTACACATTGCTTCTAACTAAGCTAAGTAGGAATTACAAGTAGAGTGCTTTAACAAAAGTACAACACAACTAGGGACATGTAATAACTTCAATACATGGAACTAGTCTTTGGTTATGTTGTTCTTTGTTCTTGATGCCCTTGAGAATCACTTGCAAGATTGACACAAACTTGAGAGAATGCTTGATGAGTTCTTGAATGTGCAAGTGATTTGTTTTTCCTTTGCTTGATGTTAATATTGTTACATCTCGTACTTTAATATTAGGATAAGTCGTAGTAATCCATATGAGCCTGAAGGGATTAAGACTATTCATGAGGTTATAAAGGATTTGTGACTATGTTATTCTAAGACCCAATAAGTTTCACAACCTTGATACCGATATATATATATGGTATTTTGAGTGGAACATTTTTGTAAAATGGTTTCAAAAAAAAATAATATGATTTATTATAGTTATTAATATTACTACTTTTAATTATACACATAATATGAGAAAGTTTATGAGATTTTATTTATTGTAAAGATAGAAATTATTTTCTCACAAGAAAAGAAGGTTATCTTTTTACCATTTTAAGAATTAAGCATAAGAAAATTTGTACTCTTTATATGAGATTAGGAAAATTAGAAGTTGAGAAAATATACATATTTTTACATGAATGTTGTAATGAAATAATAGTATGATGTATAAAGTGTATTAAAAATGAGTAGTATTATAAGTAATTTGAGATAATTCTTAATTATGTGGGTAATTGATTAATTATTGGGTAATTAATGGGATAAGATTTAATTCATCACCCCAACGTGGCAATCATCCCTTCCATTTAAATGACTAAGTATTAAAGATTGCAAGGTGTCACACTTTGAGAAAGAAGCGTGACACCAAACTTAATTATGTGGGGCCACTCAAGAATAACAATCCAGACATTTTAACGTCATTTCTCTTAAAGTTTCCGTTAAGAATAACAATCATAATCTCTTCAAATTTCAACAAAACTTTTCCATACATTTTAACGTCATTCTCTAAGAGCTTAATTCAAGCTTCTCATTTCATAGTTACTTAAGAGGAGGTTTCGGCCAAGATAGTCTTTGCATAAGCAACGAGCTTTTCATACAACTTGTTCCGTATTTTATCGCAATTAACGTGTGTTAGAGGAGTGTTAAGAGAATCGACTCAGGTATGTTAAGGTTAATCCTTCTTTCTCTTGGCACGATCCAAGTAGCGATACGTAAACGTAATGTTATTCCATAAGTGGTTCTACTCTTAGCAATTAAAAATGTGTATGTTAGTTATTCCTATAAAGTGATATTCAAGCATGTCGAAGTATGTACCTAGTTCCCTATTAAGGTATTTGATAAAGATGTTAATGTTCATAATGGTATTATATGCATCATTATTTACCACCAAGCTACGGCCGGTTGGGCAGTTACATATTTACCACCGAGCTACGGCTGGTCGTGCAGTCATGAATTTACCACCGAGCTATGGCCGGTTGGGCAATTATACATTTACCACCGAGCTACGGTCGATCGGGCAGTCATGCATTTACCACCGCGCTACGGCTGGTCGGGCAGTTACCACTGATTAGTTTGGCAGTTAACGTCACGAGAATGATGTAATCATAATTATTATATTGTAGTTTTATTTATATATACGAGATGAGTCTTATTCTATAAGTTATGGCCCTCAGCGGCAAGTCAGAGGTTATAAGTTGACTCTTATCCCTCCCCGAGATAGTATCTTATTACTACGTTTCATTTCTGCCTTACATACTCGGTACATTCTTCGCTGGCGTCCCTTTTTTATATATGTTATTTTGTTTTATGAGGATGTCTGGAACCGTATCCCGACTTATATATTATGGTCATATTTTCTTAGAGGTTTTGCAGACAATGTCTTGTGTATAGTTTTAGGTATGACATGTCAACGACCTTGTCGGCCCCTATGTATCTATATAAATCTTTTTTTTGAATTAGTTATGTGAGTTAAGTTCTAATATTGTTAATTATATATATAGATGTGGCCTATCATGGCCCGTGACAAGTCTTCTAGTAAAAAAAAAAGGGATAAGGTACGTGCCGCTCGGTTGAGTAGGCACCAGGTGCCAATCATGGCCCTCTGATTTGGGTCGTGACAAATATCTCATTTGTGACATCACTTGGATGATGTAAGCAAGTTAGGTAAAGAGAGTTCCCCATAAAGTTGACTGCTGCACTATAGCGTGTGCAGGCAACAACTTTACAGTTGTGAAGAATTGACTTGTACAGTCACCTCAAGGACTGGTAGCTATCTGTTCCCTCTGTTGTTCCTTCAACTCAGAAGAGTTGAACTGTGTCCCCAACTGGAGACTTGTTGATCTTTAAGTTCTTGAGAATGTGTATCAGGTTTCTTATCTGGTTCTTGACAGTAAGTTTGTTAGATCATCAAAATATAACAGGGATACACATATATCAAACGTTATACTTTTAACGGAGTTGATGAAATATATAATATAAAATACTGACTTTAATATTATGAATATGAAATTAAGGAGATGCAAGAATAATTTTCCCCAAAAGTAAAAATAAAACGTACGAAATTAACAATTTAAAACAAGAAAAATATTTTGTATAAGATTTTTTTTTAATTGACATATTAGGACTTTTTAGCTAGTTCAATAAGAAAATATTTAATAACCAAAATTTTAGTTGATGGTAAAGTGCTAGATATTAGGAAAGTTAACAAATTACAACTTTGTCTAACGTGAATTCTATTTTTAAAGGGTAAAAAAAATGAACGATATTTTTTTAAGGGCTTTCATGCTTTTAATATAGTATAGATTAGTTTGAGATTAAGACACAATTTTTTGTTGTTGAATATATTATCAAGACCAAGAGCAGGACGGATTTACCCTTCAAATTATTGTATACGTAAATTCATAGTCTTTTTGCCAATTATATATTTCATATATAATTTTTTAGAATTAATATAATATTATCTGTTGGTCAAAGATGCACTTGGTCGACTATATTGTACTGTTTACCCAAAGGAATAAGACACTAATAACCAAAATTATCATTGATGATCACATTTGGAGCTATATTGAAGAATTTAACCAAATATGGATGCAATCTTCTATTCAAATAAATGATTTTACTCCAAATTCAAAAGGAGGCATAACACGTCAAACATCGAAAGGTGTGCCATTGCTAAAATGGCCCATAACACGGCCTTTTTGACATTTCGAATTCGGTTTGTTGTTAAACTTACCCAACTTCTAGTCTAGACTAGAAGAAAAAGTAATAACTCCTATTATCGCTGCTACTTTCGTGCTACTTTCTCAGATATACATTCTCCATCAAATCGCATCCAGGCGGCTCGCTGACTCCTGGTTTGTTGACCCTAACTCTATACATTTTCTTTCGGTCAAATTCTATCTACTCTTCACTTGGAGCTCTGATTTGATTGATTTACGTCTGTTTATCTGTTGATCTCGTTTTTTTTCCTAATCGATACTCATCACTAGTGTGTAGAGCTGCAGATATATGGCGATGTTAATAGCGGCACGTCGATTATCAGCTGGATCAGCTTTATCAGATTCACTACGTTATACCTCTTGCTGGAGGTTTTTCTCTACCTCTTTCAGGGAGGAAAAAGACACTTTTGGTCCTATTCTCGTTCCATCGGATAAGTTCGTGCTTTCCTTTTCTCTCTAATTTTTCCTTTATTCAGTGTTTCTTTTTTTTTTGGCTATCCCCTTCTCACATGTTCAATATTTTACCTGAGCTCTTTACATGTTCATATCGTGTTAAAGTGAAATTTTGAAAAGCAAAGTCAAATGAAAAAATGAATATAGAAGGAGGATCATAGTAAGTTGACGGTCAATATAAAAAAATAATCAAATTGTGAAGAATCGGTCTGTCATTGTCCATTTTAGCTTCGTTGACCACTAGCCCACAAGCCATAACTATTTCGTTTAATAAGAAGGTTTATGTTGCTAATGGATTTGATCACACCATGCAGTTCTTTTTGCTATATGGACGTGTTTTCTCTTCTGTTCTCTGCTTTATCTGTTTATCAATAGTGAACAATCAGCTGTCTTCAAAATAGATATGATGCTGAAGTTTTCCAACTCCCTCCTTAACTAACTAAAACTCCAGTCTAGCGAGTATCCAAGTGCTTCAATATAGAACAACCATAGGTTTCTGGACTGATAATACAACAGCTGTGCTAGAGTGTATGCTACATGCAGTGGCAAAGCTAGGAATTTACTCAAGGGTATTCAAAATTGAAAGAAGTGAAAAGAAAAACCCGACAAAGGGTGTTCAATATGTGTTATATACCTCTAAAGCGTAATATTTTATCTAATCGACTTGTAACCATGTGGCTTCGCCACTGGCTACATGTAGCTTTTCCTCTGATCAAGAGGGGCATATACTATAACTGATCCAAAGTTGTGCTAGATTATATGCTACATTGTCATCCTGAATTCACTGTTGAAAGGCTGAACTTAATTTTGCTAAGGTAGCTCAATATAACTCAGACAAATCCATGGTGATTAGAGTTTGAAGCTCCCTTTTTAATATCTATTCTTCCGTACAGAACCTTTTGGATGGGTGACCTTTAATCAATTAAATGCAATCTTCATGTCTTGCAATCCATTAATCCAACTTGCTGTTTTTAGAATCTTGTACTGCCTCATTAATAGTTAATGTTAATAGAAAGTGATAGTTTAATTAGTATTCTCTCATTTTGGCCTAACAATGTTTCAAGGCATTGTTTCACTGGCTTGTGCACGGAGACCAGTTATTCTTATTGTTTTGGGTGACAAGCGACATCCAATATCTTTATGATTTCTCTATTAGGCAAATCATGGAGTGCAATAGCTTATTAAATTTGTTGAGTTTTGTCCATTTCTTGGATAAATTGTTGTTCATGGCAGCAATCTTTTTCTGTTAAGTAGATTTGTTTTGCAAAGGATGTCATTAAATCTTGCGATCTTACTTGGTGGAGTCCATTGTTTTTTTTGGTGGTGATGTTTTTTTTTTTTTTG
>ML425552.1:0-24160 GCA_005239525.1 Nicotiana knightiana | reverse complement strand
AGAGGGGGGGGGGGGGAGAAGGTACCTAGAGTGCACCACGTGTCTCTTTACATTCAAAGGGTTGGTTCTCTTCTCTGCTCTTTTCTTTACATTTGACATTGATGAATTAGAGAACTGGTAATAGGTGTGAAATATCAGGTTGATCTAAAATTCTCTCATTAAGAGTTACCATATTCAGAATTGGTAGTCAGTCCTATTCTCGATAAGGGCAGACTTTATGGGCTATCTTCCAAGTGTGCAACTACACCATCTTGAGTTTCCTTCTAACTGTACTTTTTTGTGTCTCCTCCAGGTTATGGGGGGCACAAACTCAAAGATCATTGCAGAATTTTGATATTGGGGGTGAGCGTGAAAGAATGCCTGAGCCAATCATACGTGCATTTGGTATTCTCAAAAAGTGTGCTGCCAAGGTTGGTTAATCTGTAATGTTGTTTCCTTCGTTAATAGTTGATAACTTCTTCTTTATCTATCTCATTCTATCAAAATTTTGGTATAGCAAGTATGTGGTAATGCTTGACAGCAGTTGTTTCGGTCTTATTTTTAACTTTTAGTTATGATATTGCAGGTGAACATGGAATATGGCCTTGACCGATCTATTGGAAAAGCAATAATGCAAGCTGCTGAAGAGGTTGCAGAAGGAAAGTTGAATGACCACTTCCCTTTGGTGGTTTGGCAAACTGGTAGTGGCACTCAAAGTAACATGAACGCTAACGAGGTAATCAGAAGTTCATGAACTTGCAGGTCCTAGCATGAGGGCTTGTTCTAAGTTTGAGCCTTATTAATTGCTTCTAGCAGGTCCAGAAATAATCTTAATGCTTAAAGTCCATTCAAAGAAACCGTCTTCACGAAATAAACAAAATTTGATGCTCTAAAAGTTGATTTAAACTTTTCTCTGTGATTGAGCTTGTCCTCCTCCTATAGGACTTCTCATCTCGTTGTTACTAACTTCTTTTTTCCAGAAAAAAAATATTATCACTTCAATATGGACAAATTACAAACTATCTCTTGTACTATGATTCATTTGCAAATACTTCCAGGATAAACGTGTCCCCAGAATCTTATACTTGAGTATAAACAGTCATACGGGAAAAAATTCATTACTGTCTTTATTGCTACCAGAGGTAGGAAAAAAATAAAACAAATAAGTTGGTACATGGTAAAGGGTAAGGAATGCCAAATTCTTGTCTCCCTTCACTTTGATATTTTTATTCCACCCTTTATGGAGTTCTCTGCATCTGAAGCCCGGTGTCCTAATTTTCAATGTTCTTGGGTTTCAATAGTTCCGGATTTGACGTGAAGCTTGATTAGAGAAGGTAGGAATTGGGCTATATTAAGGGTGGGAAGATTGTAGATAAGGAGATGGGTGCAGTGACTGAGGTGGGTTTTGCCCACAATTAAGTAACAAGTATATGTAATTTCATTGGTGACTTCTGTGTAATGCTTTTTCTTATCAAAAAAGTAATTTTATCTGTTAGTATTACATTATGGCATTATGCCAATCTTTTTTGTAATTAACAATGACTTGGGTGATACAAATGGTGATGTTGGATACAAATATTTGTCCGGTTACATACCTGATGGAACCTAAGATTTCAAAATGTAGGTCTTAATATTAATACCGTGAATCAAATGTCTGAGCTCATTCCAAAGAATGTGCGATGTATTGGCAAACACTAGATTGTTGAATTTGAAAAAGTGTTCCTGGATCTACTAATAAAAAAAAGTATTGCCTGCTCTTGATATGCAGAGCATGATCTATTTTAGTTTAGATAGCATGTAGTTAAGTATCCCACATTGGCTGTGGGAAATTTGTTGGTGTTTCCTTATATGATTTTGGGCAATTATCATCTTCTGAGCTAACTTATGGGGGAAAATTAGGTTCAGGGTCCATTTTCTCCACATGGTATCAGAGAAAGTCATCCCTATTCTTGGTTCACCCATATGTTGGGCTCTTATACTGTATTGTCTAGGCACCATTGGGCGTGTAGGACTGGGGGTGTTAAGTGTCCCCTATTGATTGAGGGGATGGCTATTGTCTCCCTATATGTTCGTGGGGGCAATCACCATCTCAAGAGCTAGCTTTTAGGATTGAATTAGACCAAATGTCCATGTTTTTATCAGTACCCAGTGCAGGTAATAATGCTAAAAATATGAGTGTTCTGTCTTCCACAATATTGTGATTGCTGGTGCAGTTATCTCCAGATAATATATTTTGATAAGGTCAATATGCAAGAGCTCTACGCTTCTCAAAAAAAAATGCTGGAGCTCTAATGATTATTTCCTGCTTCCTAGTTGCTACAGTTATTAATCTGTTGGAACTTGACTGTTATTTTTGCCTTTTGATTTCACTAGATACTTGGTTCGAACGAGCAAATGAATTTCTTTAGCCAATGACCCAATACATCTCGACTTTGGACTATTGGGTATGTGTCATAGGGAAGAGGGATCCACCTTTCTATTTTTTGATGGGTTGGTTACTAGCAATGGAGAAAGTTAATCACATTCAAGAGTTTTCTGATGCTTTGCATGGGATTTGAGAGAAATACCTACTGTTATGAATAAATATATTATGCAGAAATCTGATAGATGAAAGCTGCTTAGATAGTAATTTTACATGAACATGCATTCTGCCTCTTAAAACTTTAAGTGCATTTACTGGTTAGCTTCTGGTGGTTTAGGTAAGATACTGAAATATTACTCCCTTTTCTGGTTTTTCCTTTGATTGCACCGGAAAGCACTACTTTTTGAAATTTGGCGATCTCGAAAACTTCAACAGTTGTGCTTCAGCGTTACATATGCTTTATGTGTTTTCTGTGTTTCTATGGTAGCTAAAATATTTCAGATCCTAGATGGATTGCAATATATTTCTTCTGGACCTTTTGAGGAAGTTGGAAACAATTTCATTTATCTTCTTATGATCATCCTTTTACCAACTGGATAATGGTAAAAAATTGATCTGTTATGAACTCATGTTTTTTCCTTTCTAATGATAAATTATTAAATATCTTCAGGTTATTGCAAATCGAGCAGCTGAAATACTCGGCCATAAGCGCGGTGACAAACATGTGCATCCAAATGACCATGTAAATAGATCGCAATCTTCAAATGATACCTTTCCTACGGTAAGCCTCCTTTAATGTTACTTTTGTTGCAAGATATGTTGCTATTCTTTTTAAAAAATTATGCTGACTTCTTAGTAATGCTTTTTCTTTTTCATGTGTAGGTGATGCATATTGCTGCGGCAATGGAGCTAAATAAAAGATTAGTACCAAACCTGAAACAGTTGCATACTTCACTACATTCAAAGGTTGACTATTAAGTTGTTTCACTTGTATAGTACTAAAATAATATATAATAAATTTTTCCCAAAAAACAAAGCTGTTCCGATAAGTTTTGAAATACTTTATACAGCATTATTTGGTTCTTGTATTCTGCTATTCAGCTTGCTCAATTACATATATGCCAGATCTATTGGTTCACAATGTTGCAATTCATGCTTATTCAGTCATTAATGCTCAAAAGGGAGCAGGTTGCTCTTTCTGAACTTATATAACGAAATGGTGAATTTGGTTGAGCATTATGATGAAGATAAGTTAAGAAAAGTCAAGACAGTATCACAAGAAAAGTCAACACACTAAAAAGATTGATTAGATCAGAGCATTATGATGTATCCATCTTCTGTTGGCCTGTCTGGAATTATTTATGCCTTTTGATTAGATTCTGCTACAATACCATTAAACCAAATCAAATATGCAGCTCAATCTTTTGGAATGCCTTTACAGGACAACAAAGATAAAACATCTACCTTTTTCTCTTTGTTGAACACGTTAATTATCTTCAAATTAATGTTGTTTGCCCAATTGTCGAAGAATTACTATGCTTTTGGATCCGATACTATCTCACAGCCTGATTATTTTAATTGCCAATCTAAATTTGATCTTCAAGGCTAATGCTAATATTATCAGAGCAGCTAAGTCATGTTATTTGAAGTCATTTGCTATTTTGATTCAAATTCTGCTGCTTGCCTTGGCATCTAGTCAATAGATGCTCTCACAAAAGCTTCTCAATTTGTCACACTTCTGTAATATTACTATTAATTCCTTTGTAACTAAGCCGCTTTCCTATCCAATTACTTTTACCAGTCAGTCGAATTCAAGGACATTATTAAGATTGGGCGAACCCACACACAAGATGCAACCCCTTTGACTCTTGGACAAGAGTTTAGTGGGTATGCTACTCAAGTAAGCTCTATTACTTTCAGCATTTTTAAATGCTAAAGGTGTCACCACAAGTAGAGAAAGAGTGTTCACCTTGGTTTGCCTTAAAGCGTTCTTTGCTGTTGTAGGTGAAATATGGAATTGACCGAGTCTTGTGCACCCTTCCGCACATGTATCAGGTTCTTTCTCAACCCTTTACTTTCCTTTAATCTCCTTGTTCCTCCTTTTGTCCTGTTTTAACTGATAACAGCTTCATTGAGCAGCTCGCACAAGGAGGCACGGCAGTGGGGACAGGACTGAATACAAAGAAAGGGTAAGTGTTCCAGTATTAAGGTTGGGTTGTGGTCAATTTCAGCTACCCAATCTCCATTATTGGTATGCAAAGGTGGAGGGAGCATTATAGCTGCTCAGTCCTTTAAATTTGTTTTTGTAATCTCTCTTATTGTGTCATCCTTTCATATATCCAACTTCAGCCATGCCATATGTTTTGAGTTGTGGTTATATTATGTTCATTCTCCATAGGTTTGACATTAAAATTGCTGCAGCGGTGGCAGAGGAAACTAACTTGCCATTTGTAACAGCTGAAAACAAGTTTGAAGCACTGGTAATCTCATGATTCTTGAGTGTATTGTTTGTGAATTGGAGCTTCTGGTTGCTTGCTCATTGTTTTGATATAATACGCTGGCAATCGCAACCGATGTTTAGTGTTTAACAATTCCGGCACTGGCAGGCTGCTCATGATGCATTTGTTGAAACCAGTGGAGCTGTAAATACTGTAGCTGCATCCCTCATGAAGGTTGGGAATGATATACGCTTCTTAGGAAGGTATGCGTTTCATATGTATTATTTCCTCAGTAGGTTGCTATCTTTTGGAGACATCAAAGCTTAGAAGGATGTTGTTTTCCATGGATTATATGATTTTTTTCAAATTACTTTCATTTGGAGGATTTACATCCTTTTTTATTCAGTGGTCCCCGCTGTGGTCTTGGGGAGCTCATTCTTCCTGAAAATGAACCTGGAAGCAGTATAATGCCGGTAACTTTATTTCCTTTGAATCTGTTGAAAGACTATGTATGCATCCTCTTGTCATTTTTAACCTTTCTACCCAATCTTAAAAATGACTTCCATTTCAGGGCAAGGTGAATCCTACTCAGTGTGAGGCTCTCACGATGGTCTGTGCTCAGGTAATTGCACCTTGATTTCCAATGCATGACATTTATACAATTGGGTCTACACTAGTTGTTTGTTTTCAAGTTTAATGATTGAACCTTTTATGAGCTGCAGGTTATGGGGAATCATGTGGCTGTCACAATTGGTGGATCAAATGGCCATTTTGAGCTGAATGTTTTCAAGCCTATGATTGCTAATGCGCTTCTACATGTATGATCTGTCATTCTTTTTTGTTTTCTTTCTGTTAATACTAAATTCGAATTAAGGGTATGCATTCTCAAGTCTAAGCTACTGTCAGAGTGAAGTTGTAGTTTAGATGCACCATATGTTGTTTAGATGCATTCTCAAATCTAATTTTAGTACCATTGATAGTTTAGATGCACCATATGTGTGATGCTGTAGTCTAAAGCAGTTAAGTCTGTACCTCATCAAAAAAGAAAGCAGTTAAGTCTGTACCTCATCTGCTGCCATTTTACTTCCCAAGGCTGACATATCTCTCTTTTTCTGTCATGTGCAGTCAGTAAGATTGCTAGGGGATGCATCTGCTTCCTTTGAAAAGAATTGTGTGAGGGGTATTCAAGCTAACAGAGAGAGGATTGCTAAATTGTTGCACGAGGTCTGTTACTGTGTATCTGATAAACTAACTTTGGTACCCTCTTCTACTTTACAAGTTTTAAGCTCTATTTTATTGATCTCATTTCATGTATAACTTTGCAGTCGCTCATGCTCGTCACATGTTTGAACCCAGTAAGTATCCATCTACATGTTCAAAGTACATGCTTACCTGCAGCAATTTTTACTACTACTTTTCCCGCATAGTTAGGACTGAACTGAGAAGAACGATTTAAAACTGAAGAAATTTTACTGATTGCTTATATGCTTGCTGTCTATTTCAGAAAATTGGTTACGATAATGCTGCTGCAGTTGCCAAGAAAGCCCACAAGGAGGGAACCAGTTTGAAGGTAATGACATTTGTCAATTATGTTTAGGGGATCAATTTTTTTTGTTAATAAAAAATTGACTTATATTTAAATCTGCAGGATGCTGCTCTCAATCTAGGAGTCCTCAAATCTGAAGAGTTTGATCAACTTGTAGTTCCTGAGAAAATGATCGGTCCAACTGACTGATCAGCTCCATTAGTTCTATCAAATGGAAGAGAGGACCATGGCTGTAGGGTGCATCATATTAGCTGTTTCCGTCCATCAAATTCAACTAGGAAAATAAAATATTTAACGCAATTCTTGAGGTTTTCTCATTCCTTGCAATTTATGAGCACTTGACTGGGGGATGCCTCCATTTTTGTAATGAGACCCTGAGCTATAGCGAAGTAAATAATGGACTGAATGATTTTTTTCCTGTTCGTTACTGGCGGGATTAGAACTCTTTCCTGTTCTCTGTATGTGCCTTTTGGCGCATTGTTTAATGTATGTGCTTATGAGGGAGAGACCCAAGCGAGTTGGCCTTGTGACAAATGCCTCATGCGATTACTTATTACTGCCTATCAGTTGAATTTTGCCTACTAGAGAACTACTTTCAGTGATTGTTTTGAGATATACACTTCATCCTTCGCTTGCCAAAAAAGGATTGATTTATGGGGAAGGAAGTGAAAAGAGAAAAAGCAAAAGTTTATTATCGGAAGCAGGGAGCACATGATCGTTTAGTGTCAAAATAAAGCTTGTGATTCCTTTTATCCTCAATAAAAGATATAACCCTGTCTTGTAACTTTATTTTATGAACAAATACATCATTTACTAAGCATACATAAACTTGCATTACTTCAGTGTATATGGTACAGGTGAAATATTTTGAAATGATGCCAAAATAAGAAAATGTCAATCAAATAATCAATTATGCCTTAATCTCAAACTGTTTGGATAAGTTGTGTGAATCTATTCTTTTTCTGTGCAGGTCGTTTCATTCCAAGAAATGTTTCGTTCATTTAACACTATTTCCCAGTAAGAAATAAGAAAAGGTGTTGCTTTGAATAACATTTTTCTTGTTTTGAAAACGATACTCTTGTATTGTTCGTACCGTGGACTTCTTTCTCTCTACACTGTCCCAAAAACCACGATAGCTTCAACATATTTAAACTTCTTTCTTTCTTATCCGTATTAGGCTCTAGTTAATTCAGATTTATACCGTGTAAGGTTCATTAAAGGTGGAAGTGTTTCCTGCTAAATTTTATTTTCATTCCTAAGGTTCAAACCCAAGTGGAGCAATCTTATTGATCTAACTATAACCCTTGATGATAAGCTCACTCGTCTTTGCATCATTAAAAATATAGGTCATAGTCGGCTTTTGACAAGGTGGCTTGGGACAGCACCAACAACTTCTGCCTGGAAAATGTATAGAGCCGCAATTCGCAGGTTCTGTGAACTTAACAAATCGTTTTCACTGCATCTGATAGTGATAGGTGAATGAATCTCACTTTTTTTTATTGCGATTTGTTCCTAAGTCAGGAGCCTATTACATTTTAAATACTCAAGAAATTACAAAAACTCATTCTTACAAAAACTTTATATGTTCTATTTAAGAGGTGGAATGCCATTCTTTTTTTCTCTTTGATGCTCATTTTGTCTTAAATAGCACAGAAAAGCTTTACAAGAACAAGAATTTGTTTTAGTTGCTTAAGTTTTTAATACTCAACTAAGAGTAAAGAACTTCTCATTTAATTGAGATTTAATTTTTACAGCAAAATCAAGTTTAATCTTTCGTGTTATTTTAAGGGGTTGACGTTAATTGATGAATTTTATAAATGTACGAATATATTATAAAAATAATAAATAAGATAATATTAAATTATTTTAGTTATAAATAAAATACCTAGGTAAAAATATAGTATATAGTATATAATATAGAAGGAATTACATAAATATAAAATATTATATATTATCAAGGGCATAATAGACTTTTCAAGTAAAAATATTATAAAATCTGGCAAATGTGACTTTTGTGATAACTAGAGTAAAGTAAAATGATTTTTGTGTAATAAAAGAAATAATAATAACTTTTGAGTAATGAACACAAAGTTAAATAACTTTTACGTAATAAAAAAAAGAAAAATAACTTTTGGGTAAAAACACAAAAGTTAAATGATCATGGATAAAATTAACTCTCGTTTTTCCATCCAAAAGATAAGATAATGTCCTATATCTATACGTGAATGTGAAAATAAGGTAGTATCCGCTGAGCTTAAAAAAATAAAAAGAATTAACCTAAGTATTCTCTTACATAACCGCGTAAGCTAAAATAACCGACAAACGTATAATATATTTATAATTTATATATAACATATTTATAATTAGTGTATAAAATATATGTATGTATTATTCGATTAGAAAAAATAAACAATATATATATATATTATCGGATAGTACATCCGATCAGCATTTGTGTAAAGATTCCAAAATCAAACTAAAAAGTGCACGATCGAAAAGCTTAACACCGAAAAATGCAATTTTACATTTATGAATAATCGATTTTATTAGAAGTAACTTTGATGTCCTTTAGGCAAGAGCAGCATCAAACGTAACTTATCTATGTCAAGCCTATAAAGGATAAAGATTTTTCGTAGAAGCAAATTCTAGATGGCGAATTTCAACTGGGATTTTGAACATTTTCTTATTTTACTATATGCTGCCTTAGTGTTAAATGCCAATCCTAAAAATCAATGAGCTAGTGATCCAGTTTCCAAGGCCTCGTTTGTCCATAAAAAAAATAATTTATATATATATATATATATTTGTCCATGAAATTTTGTAAAATTTTAGAAACTTATTGAAAATGAGTGTTTTGAAAACTTTTTCAAAAATTTCAGAAATTTTTTGTTCCTCACTTACAAAATTGTAAAATTTTTCAAGTGAAATGCATATCGAAATATAATTTCAAATTTCAAATACCATTTTACAACTTAACTCTAAACACTTTTTTTTCTTAAAAATTACAATTTTTATGTCCAAAATCTTAGAGTGGTTTGATTTACCCGTAATATCCAGAATATTGATTGGGTTGCTTATTTTCAATTTGAGATCCGCCATAGTAACTTTGGAAATTATATAGTACATTTTAGGTCGTTAAATGACAAAATAAGAATTTTACAGAAGATAACAACCTCCACCATGAATAGTATATTTTTAAAGAGAATATTATAGCGAGCTTGGTCATTTTTTTAATATTTAAGATAATAATATAATGAAATTTTGCCCAATTCACCTACATATATGAAAACTATTAAAAAAAAATTAAAAACTATCGAGAGAATAATCTGACTCAAAAAAAAACTCTTTAATGACTACATTGTATTGTTAATTTGCAATTGCATTCTCAAACCATGCCCTTCAAGATTTTAATTTTTTTTTAACTACAAGTAGCACAAGTAGGAATTATTTTATAATTTAAAAATGGAATTTCAAATTGGAGGGACAAATGGCTTGATTGAGGTTGTTTGGAAAAGTGGTATGCATGTAAAAGTAGGAAATGGTATTACGTCTATCCTTTGCCATTTACTGAAAAGCCAAAAAAGGTGAAAGAAGAGTCTAATAAGGAAAGGCAGGGCCCCACTCCAACCGCTAAAGGAAATTAAAAAGTCAATAATCCCAAAACCAGACAAAGGGGGCTGTATGTAATAAGGCTCCTAACCCGTGCCTAAATTGATCGTTTAACCAATTACATAGCACACGCGCGCTACTCATTATATATTTCTTTTCTTTTCTTTTTAATTTTATTTCATATATATCATGGTTCAGCTATTAAAAATCGATGAATGAATTAAGTATAAGAAGAAAGAGATGAAAGTTGACGCTCTTTACGACAAAAACGTTGGAAAGAGTGTCAGTTTTCGACAGAACCAAATCTTCCTGCGGCCGAAGAAGATCCAGAGAATTGACACGAGATCGAAAGAACATTGGATTATCTTAAATTGACCAATCAGAAATAAATGAATAAGCTCTTTTTGAATCGAATATTGATATCAATATTGTCGGTGGGACAATAATGAAGATAATTGCTTATATAGGCAGGAATTGCTTGGCGAGTGTTATTAAAAAATCTAGAAGTGATTTTTTCTTTTGGTACAATCCTATATCATAAGCTAGCTATTTCGGCAATTATGTCCAAAGTGCAATAAACTTGATCAAATTGAAATGTTTGATGTTGAAATAAGTTTTGAATTCGTGAATTTTATATTTCGCTCATCAATTTTTACAAAAATCAAAATTGTAATTGTTCATTAACTTTTCGAGCACTTGAATAATTTAAAAGAGTAAAACATAGTATTATATTTGGTTTTTCACTAAACATATAATAAAAAGGATGAGAACTCTATATTTTCTATCATTCAACAATTTTGAGGAGCACCTAAATGCAAACGAATTATTACTACGATATTTTGGTGGCTAAATTCTTTATTGAAGACCACGAGTGACCAATAGATCCGAGGAAGAAGAGAGGTAAAATGAAAAGGGAAACATTTTACACGTGTCTAGTGAATGATTCACGTCAGAGGCGTGGTTCCGATGACTTTTCCTTCCCTCCACTTTACTTAACACTTTTAGTTGGGCCTCTTCTCGATAATCACCTCTGAAATCCAAAATTTTACAAAACAAACAAAAAACAAAAAAGAAATCAGCATTATCAGAGAAACCAAAAGAAAAATTCAATGGCGACAGAAGCACAAAAACAGCTCAAATTCATGGAAACTAGCAAATACATAAACCAACAAACATACATGGAGTAGTAGTTCAGTGAGAAGTAGCTACTCAGATCCCGGATTTTCCAACTGTAATATATATCTCTTTCACATATTTGTCCTTTTTTCTCATTGTTTTCTCCGCTAGAACTAAGAAGAATACTTTGCCTGATCTGATTTCATATCGTAGGTCGTGCATCAAAAAAATAATAATGAAAATGTGCTGCGAGACAGCGTATGTGTCGCAGCAGCAAATATAGCATCTTAAAAGCAAGGAAGAGCTCGCGAAGTTGCTGAATTTTCTGAAAATTTGCGAGATTCACTGGTTTTTCTCCTACTCTTTTTTGTGTGTGGTGTGTGTGTGTGTTTTGCTGCGGTAGTTTTAATGTTTGTTAATTGGAATGCTGGAATTCGATATTCAACTGTGAACCGTAGCTTTATTTTCAGCTTTTAAAGTTTGTTTTGAGTGTACTTAGGTGTTGACACTGTAAATCTTTCTGCTAGTAATTTAGCAGCAAATAAAAACTGAGTTTGATTCTATTATGATTTTGCTATTAGGATATATGCCTCTCTATTACTGTAGAGAAAGTTGAAATTGAATGTAAATTTATATTGGCATGAACCAAATCTTTTAGTTGAGTACTCTGGATTTAAACTTTATAGGTTCGACCTTAGATCTTCTTACCGGAAAACCCATCTCAAATTATGGGTTCAAATTTTTTTATATTTATTGGTACTTCTGTAATTTTCTGTATCTATACTCCATGTCGAAATTGAACCCATTACTTATACCCTCCATCTGCCACTGCATACTCTTATTGCGTCATGGAGGTTGGAAAAACCACAGTTACCACTTAACAGATTAATCATCAGAAAACAAACAGGTATCTTCTTTGGAGAGTTCTGCGAAAAAGAAAAGGCCTTATTGTTTCTTTTTCTTTTCTTGCCTTTGTTTTTAATTTTTTGCCTTGGTGGTGGAGATGTATGATGATGGAAATGAAGTTGAATACAAGAATTATGGTGGAATATTCCCTCTGGAGAAATACTCTAAGACAGCAAACGGCCAAAAATAGCTTGGAGTTGGAGAAGACACTGTGCTCTACTTAATTTCTTATTATTCTTCCTTCCATACTACTACGTGTTCGAAAAATATTAGAGATGATAACATTTAGAAGAACATTTAATCAACAAACAAAACACAATAGTTAACTAGTCTAAAAGAAGAGATAGAGTGTTGGATGTGAAAAACCGGTTCGCGGCACGCTCAAGATACAAAGAAGCACTCAGGAATCTTCTGATGTGCACTTAAATAGAAGTTTCAGAGAACTCTCAGTCTAGGAATTCAGAGTGAACGAAGAAACGAACTCCTGAAAAGACTAACAATATGAAGTATCAAAAAGATGAAGACATGGAAACACCAGATTTGATTTTTTTCGCTGACCTGGCATAGGTATTTACAGCAATTCAACTAGTAACTAACATACCTTTTTAAGAATATGTGTATCCTTTAAGACATGAAACAACTTATCACAAAGAACATATGTATCCTTTAAGAATGGATGACACCTTTTCACAACGTATTATGTCTTGTCCAGAAAACATTTTAAATTATGAATCGCTTTCTAAATAAATGCCAACACTATGATATCCTGGAAACTGTGGGGGATTAAAATAAAAAAAGTTATTACGTCCTTCCGAAGATCAAGAAATTTCTATTCAGAATAAAATGTGACAGCTTGGGAAGCTTACAAAATTCTTTCCTTAAACTGCTAACAGTGTTAATATAAAGGACACCAATCGGTCTTTTGGTTGCAGTGATTAGGAACACCCGAATACTTGGAAAAGCAAGAACCAACAAAAATCTGTCCTGCTTTCTGCCAGTCATTATTACATTTGTTATGTCTCTTTATTCATTGTTTTCATCAAGCTGTTATAAATAAAGGGGTGCACTACATGATAAAGATGCCGTGGATGATGGCGTATGCATTTTTTGTCTGTTTTATTTGTCTGTTTTTCCCATTTATGGAGAAATGTTCCTCATTCTGTGCTTTTCAGATTCTTCGGGACGAAACTAGATGATGGAATCCTGTGATTGCATTGAGGCTCTAATGCCAAATGATGACCTGCTGGTTAAATACCAATACCTTTCAGATTTCTTCATTGCCTTTGCCTATTTTTCCATTCCGCTGGAGCTTATTTATTTTGTCCACAAATCTGCATGCTTCCCATACAGATGGGTCCTCATGCAGTTTGGTGCTTTTATTGTTCTCTGTGGAGCAACTCATTTTATTAGCTTGTGGACATTCTTTATGCACTCTAAGACGGTCGCTGTGGTTATGACCATAGCAAAAATGTTAACAGCTGCTGTGTCCTGTATCACAGCTTTGATGCTTGTTCACATTATTCCTGATTTGCTAAGTGTTAAAACGCGAGAATTGTTCTTGAAAGCTCGAGCTGAAGAGCTTGACAAGGAAATGGGCCTAATAATAAGACAAGAAGAAACTGGCAGACATGTCAGAATGTTGACTCATGAGATAAGAAGTACACTCGACAGACACACAATCCTGAAGACTACTCTTGTGGAGCTAGGTAGGACCTTAGACCTGGCAGAATGTGCTTTGTGGATGCCATGCCAAGGTGGCCTGGATTTGCAACTTTCCCATAATCTCAACAATCTATTACCTCTGGGATCTACTGTACCCATAAATCTTCCTATTATCAATGAGATTTTTAGTAGCCCTGGAGCAATACAGATTCCACATACAAATGCGTTGGCAAGGATGAGGAACACTGCTGGTAGATATATTCAACCAGAAGTAGTTGCTGTTCGTGTACCTCTTCTACACCTCTCAAATTTTCATATTAATGACTGGCCTGATCTGTCTGCTAGAAGTTACGCAGTGATGGTTCTGATCCTCCCGATGAATGGCCTAAGAAAGTGGCGTGATCATGAGTTAGAACTTGTGCAAGTCGTCGCTGATCAGGTTCTATTGCTAACTTCCTTTATCTTATTAACCACTGATTAAATATGGATAATTTACAGGCATGTTATCTGGTCAATGATGCATCAGAGTTCATAATAGTCTAATTACGAACTAGCATTTTCACATTACTCTTCATGCGTTAGTATTGGCGAATAAATGCTTTCTTTCTTTCCGAATCAAGACAAATGACCACCACAAAATGGGAAAAGATAACGATTTTTGCACAACTACTTCATTCTACCCCTAAAGAGTTTGTACTGTATGTACCGGAGCAGCTATTTCCACTTCAAGATACACTTATCCACACTGTCTTTAATGTATTTCACTTGCTTGGACTATATTATCTTTGTCTTAATGGTTTGTTATAAATTGATAGTGCTATATGCACAATGCTGGTAACTCTTTCCAATGAGAGCACATGGACTGTGTGTCGCTTCTTGATTAGGTCCATTACTTTCTCCTTTCCAATTCTTTATCCAGAATCTTTTTGCTATGGTTATGCCAATTAAATTCTAATGTTGGAAGTCTTCCCTCCAATTTATTGATGATTAACCAACAAAAAGATTCTTCAACAGTACAACAAATAAATATTCAAGGTGAGGATAGTGTTGCCTGTAGATAAATCACTAAAGATAGTCACATAAGATATAGTTTCTGCAAGAGAGAGAGATGGAGCGATGAAAGAAAGAAGACAAATCGAAGAGATTTAGTGAGGTAGGAGATGAGTTTCCGTTTCTTTTTCTTATCTCTTTTTAATTTGTTTTGAAACAAAAAGGAATAGTGGAGCATAAATTGGGAACTCTAGAATGGTTATTCTTTCTGTAATTATCACAAGGGATTTTGTCTACACGGTGGATGCATTAATTGCAATGTGGATAAGGATGTTTAGGTGCAGAAATAGCTGCTCTCTTTAGTCAATTAGATTCTATTCCATTACTGCCTCTGTCCCAATTTATACAATATTCTTTCCTTTTTAGTCTGTCCTAAAAAGAATCTCACCGTTTTATATTTTTTCCGGAAAGGATTTAACTTTAAAATTTTTCGTTTACCCTTAGGGAGATGATTTATAATCACACAAATATTAAGGCTTGTTTAAGCCACAAGTTTCAAAAATCTTCCTTTCTTTCCTAAACTTCATGCTTAGTTAGACGGTGCCACATAAATTGGGATGGAGTGTTAAATTTATGCTGGTTTAATGTTCAATCATTGCCCTTGCTTTCCAAAGTTAATGTATTAGCTACTAAAACAGAACAAGGTTGCTATATGTTGTTTTCTCAAGCACGCAAATTAGAATTTGTCCCTTTTTTTTTTGAATTAGAATTTGGTCACTGTTAGTAAGTGCAATCGCTTAATAGCAAACCTATCAGACCAAGGTTGCTATACATTTTCTCATGAACACAAATTAGAACTTGTCTATTTCATTTTTGAATTCGAACTCTCATTTTAAGTGCAATCGCGTATCAGGTTGCTGTCGCTCTTTCACATGCTGCAATTTTAGAAGAATCCATGCGAGCCCATGATCAGCTCATGGAACAGAATATTGCTTTGGATGTAGCTCGGCAAGAAGCAGAGATGGCCATCCGCGCTCGTAACGACTTCCTAGCTGTGATGAACCATGAAATGAGAACACCTATGCATGCAGTTATTGCTTTGTGCTCTCTGCTTTTAGAAACAGACTTAACTCCAGAGCAGAGAGTTATGATTGAGACCATACTGAAGAGTAGCAATCTTCTGGCAACACTGATTAATGATGTGCTAGATCTTTCCAGACTTGAAGATGGTATTCTTGAACTAGAAAATGGAACATTCAATCTTCATGGAATCTTAAGAGAGGTAAATGACCACAAACCTATGCATGTATAACATACACCAGTGACATGCTGATTTCCTTTAGTAAACAGGTAGTATGAATTCATTTTTTTCCATTGATTTGCAGGCCGTTAATTTGATAAAGCCAATTGCTTCTTTGAAGAAATTATCTATAACTCTTGCTTTGGCTCTGGATTTACCTATTCTTGCGGTGGGTGATGCAAAACGCCTTATTCAAACTCTCTTAAATGTGGCGGGAAATGCTGTGAAGTTCACTAAAGAAGGTCATATTTCAATTGAGGCTTCAGTTGCTAAACCGGAGTACGCGAGAGATTGTCATCCTCCTGAATACCCTATGCCAAGTGATGGCCAGTTTTATTTGCGCGTCCAGGTTGAGCATTTCTATCCTCTATCATGGCTAAATGGTTGTACTGTGTTTCTTGAGGAAATGTAATTTGCATACAAATGCATACTTCCACATTTATTTGCTAGCTAGTATGGGGAAAAAGTTTGTGTTCTCGGTTCCAAAGCCAGCAAGGAATTAGGAATCGAGTCGAAACGCTCTTTGCACTAAACAAATATTTCTTTCTATAGGAAGTGAAGATACATGTTCTTTTTCCTTCAGATAGGTCATGCCCTGCAGAACGTATCTCCTTTTGGTTTCAGTTTACTTTATGGTTGTGGGAGGTTTGTTTGAAGGTTTTCTTTTCTTTCCCATTTCTTTGCAGTTCTAAATTTTCATCTTGAGGAGAATATCAGTCAGAAAAAGAGATTTTTATCATTCACTTTAAAATTAATCAGTTTCAGATTTATGTTCTTGTAGGTTAGAGATTCTGGGTGTGGCATTAGCCCACAAGACATCCCACTCGTATTCACCAAATTTGCAGAGGCACAAACTACATCAAATCGAAGTAGTGGAGGGGAAGGTCTGGGGCTCGCCATCTGCAGACGGTATGTTTTGAAATTGAATTAGGTAGCATTTTCTTTTCCTGGTGTCCATGTTATAGAGGCTCCAAGACATCCTCTTTTACCCTCATTTATCTCTTTGGTACAGCTATTTATATGTTGTTTAGCATGCTGTATTGTGTGACTTGGTACGCATTATTCATGCACTCATTTGACATCTGAAATGGGGTGGATGCAGATTTATTCAACTTATGAAAGGTAACATTTGGATTGAAAGTGAGGGCCTAGGAAAGGGAACCACCGTCACATTTGTGGTTAAACTTGGAGTCTGCCACCATCCAAACGCATTGCCTCTGCTACCTATGGCCCCTAGAGGGAGGTTGAACCAAGGTAGTGATGATCTATTCAGGTATAGACAGTTCCGTGGAGATGATGGTGGGATGGCTGTGACGGTTCAACGCTATCAAAGGAGTTTGTAAATGACAACAAACATTGGTGGCAGAGTACACTAGACAAGGATTTGTGAATTTGAGTTTTATTCACTGTTCTGAATGCTTCAATGACAGTAACTCAATGTAACTACTAAATTCAGTGCCCTAAAAGAGGACTGAAAATTGCTTGCATCTTGATAGTGTCACTATTGAGATTATATAGCGAGGTTTATACAAACAATCTGATAGGCCTACAATGCTCTTATGAGTATTACTTACTGGAAAAACTGCGCAGCTGATGGGATTAGTGCTGCTTAGCAGTTCCATTCAAAAATGAAAACTTGAATATCAAATATATAATTTTGTCGAGGCAACATATACCTGTAGGGGCGGCGAACGTGTAGGTCTGATCGGATAGGGGTGGGTCGAAAAGGGGTAATACAAAAAAATAGATAAATAATACGGATAAAAATGGGTTAACTTGCGGATAAAATGAATATTCATATTATCCATGACTTCTTGAATATGATTACTTTTGGGAGAATTTTTAATCTCCCAAATTTGAGGAACCTAAGTTAAACACATTAGTTATTCATTGGGAATTTCAACAATTTTCTCTATTGGGTTAAGGGCAAGATATACATGGGGATTTATATAATAATTCACAGAAAATAAAGAGTTAGAAAGTTAGACAAAACAAAAATGTTTCAAAATAGAATCAGTTAGTTTCAATGAGTGCTTAACTTTGCAGGAACCAACTTCTTTCTATTTTAGTATAATGGAGTCTTAGTAAACCGCTACTTCTTTCTATTTTAGTATAATGGAGTCTTAGTAAACCGCTCTAAAGCCCATCCTGTAGCCCGTCAGGCTTTCTCAGACTCATTTCGTCAGCGAAATTCTATTATCTACCCTACCTCCTATGAGCACTAAGCAGACCAAGCTTCCTTAGCGTACTGAGCCTAGCTACAATGGTATTTATTCTCCTTTCGAGGGAGATCCTTTCTAGAGGTTGTCCATCTATGAATTAGTGATCCAACTAGGCCTTTTACGTATGAATTTGTGCTTCAAGTATGGGCTCTTGCCCTCTCCATAAAGGAAGAAGAAGGCAAAACTAAGTCATTTAGTAGTTTTCTATTTCCATTCTTCCTTCACCATGCCTATCCTGTAAAAACGATTCTCCAACTAATGATTTTTCAGTTTCAGATGTGAAGGCTTAGGCTTCCATTTTTGTTCTAGGTTTTTTTATTCGCTGGGGCGCTCAGTTCCTTCTTGTTCCCAAAGCTGAGGCATTGTAGTGCAGCTCCTGTTGAAGGCTGCCATTCATATTTGACCCAATTTTTTAAAATTTTATTATCCAACTCAATTTTTAATGGATAATATGAATGAATTCCGTTATACTGGTAATAATCATGCATAGAGTAAACTATTTACATATTTGGTAGGCTGGTCCCTTTTGTAAAGTACTCGTTGAATCAAAATCGTTAGTAATCACCTGTATACTAGCAAACAGATTAAAGCACTCTCAAAACTGAATTAGACTGTTTTAATGGTAGTAAGCAGAATTTGCTTGCAGAAATATCTGCGCTCTGCTAGTGCATTCCATCTGACGCAGAGTAATGAACTAAGGCCAATGCATAACCGAATATGAAATAAGAGTGTAACACGAGAATAATGTATCAAAACTTCAAAGCATCTATTCAACTTCATGTAGGTAAAACATTGTTTCTTAAAGTACATGAACCAAAAAGGGAACATATCAAAGATGCTAAACTGCCATAATAACAAGAACAAAAAGTAGATATAGCACCAAGCCTTCTTATAGTCCTCCATTCTCACTTCTTTGACTTCTTGGATCCTCCCCTACAACAAGGCCAATTTTAATCAGATTTTGTTTTAATGTCCCTGATAAACTGATAGCAAGTCCGTGATAAACTTACTGGGCAGTCTGGGCTGGGGTTGCTGGTGCTGCAGGTTGCACTGGCCTTTCTCCTGGTCCCTGTGAATTATAAAGAACGAGCTCAATTTCATTTACTGTTGCAGCAAAATAGTGACATGCGGAGTCCTAGTCAAGGGGCAGCAAGCACTATAGAGTGTTGAGCCTGAATTGCTTATGGGAAATTTACATCAAGCTCCAGTTGTTACCTGAGCCAATCGTTCCTCCCTCCTTGCAAACTTCCTTTCCCTGCTTGCTTTGTTCTTTGCCCTCCTAGCCTCAAATTGGTCGGACAAGGTCTTCTCTCTAGCCTTTTCAGCCTTTGTTTTGTGAATATTTTCCATGAGCACACGCTTGTTCTTGAAAACATTACCCTTCACCTTCATGTACATGTCATGATACATGTGCCTGTCGATCTTCTTGGACTCCCTGTACTTGCGAAGCAAACGCCTGAGAACTCTCATCCTCCGCATCCACAGCACCTTTGTGGGCAACCTAGCCTCCCTGGTACCCTTACGCTTACCTGATAGAAGACTACATATTGAGTATCAACTGCCTCCAAAAAAATTTCTTTTTTGTTTTATGAATGCCTCCCAAGCAAATCTCACCATTTTTCCAACTGAGTCCACATTCAGTAGGTTAATTTCATATATAAATTTTCAGTTTGAAGTATCAAGAAAACAAATTTTGGTTAAATACACACATTAGAAGTTATTTGAAGAATGGTATCTACCAGAAAACATAGATTGTTAGAGTGTTACATAAACTAGTAACCGATGTCAAGATTAGGAGGTACCATATCCAGAGTGACGACCCTTCCTCTTGGCTTCCTTCATTCTGCGGGCACGAGATCTTGAGTGAATTTTTGTTGGTTTCCTGATGATGAAACCATCTTTCACCAACTTTCTGATGTTCTGCCCTGCACTCAATGCAAATGAGGAGATTTAGAGGCAGTCAATTTGTGTAGAGACCAACATATTTAGTAAAAATGCTTCCACTTCTAGAGCTTATCAAGGCTTTCAATGGGAAATCTAGGAAATACAAATAAGAGCTCAAAAACCAGCTAAGCTCAAACAATATATTCAAGCTTCTTCTCGTGTTAAAACCATTTGTCTGCTAGACCATCAAGAGGAAGCAAATAAATGTAAAACATCTTGCTTGCATTTGCGATTTGCGACTTTACCCTATGCAGCACACATATATGACCAAAATTCTAATTTATCAATTAATCATTGATTTATACTTGATCCCAAATCAATTGACATCAGCTAATCAAATCCTCTATACTGTATACCCATACGGCTCTAATTCAGGTACATCTCAATTCAATACTACATTAAGGTTGTTAGGAATTATCTAAATCTATCTATAGTTGGATAACTAATTTTGTCCCATACTAGTTTAAATCACCTCCATATATCACTTGCTAAATCGCGTTCTAACTTTAAGCAAACAGTTCACGACGAAAACTCATTATAAATTTAAAAAAAAAAACACAACGTATGTAAGAATGACAAGACATCAAGGGCACTATTCGCTACAACACGAAGAACGTTCATTCAACAAACAGTTAAGTGATAAAATTCACAGAAAACATAAAAGGGTTTAGTGAAAATAAACTAAAACAATCAAAATCGGAAGCAGATCTTAAATAAACAGAAGAAGAAACATACTGGAGTTGGCCATGGAGATTTCGTTGCCTTCATTAGGGTCAAGCCAGACTTTTCCCCTCCCACACTTGAGGACACTGGCGGCTAGCCGCTTCTGTAATTTCAGTGACACCATCTTTATCTCTCTCCCTCACACGCTCTCTTTTGCTGTTGTAGCTGAAAACAGAGAAGAAAAAGCAAGGTGTTCTTGATAAGGCTTTTATATTCAGTCACTACATAACATGACCTAGGGTTTTTGGTAGGGCTTACTTTTTAAAAGAAAATAAAAAAAGCTTAAATCCCACTTTCTCATGGCCCATGTTGAGTTTCTTGGGCAATATAAATGGGCCTTTGAAACGAGATTGGACCAAGCCCATATTTCTTCACTAGACTTTGAAATCAAGTTGTGTTCCAAGGGCAACTAGGTAAGACAAAGGGGTATTATCACTTTTAAAGAGATTTTTAACTAGTTATATTATATTAGAAACTTATTTACTTATGTTTTCTATGCTTTGTAGTTTTTAATAAGTATCTAGGTTTTTCTTACAACTTATATGCATTGCTTCTTAAAAGGCTCCCACCCCATTATTAGTGCCTTCAATTAAGGGATTCAATTACATCCTTTCCTTTTTTTTTCCCTTCTCCTCTTCTCTCTCCTTTTTAAAAAAAAAAAATCAAAATCCCTTAATCTATGTCCAGAATCTCCATCTTTTCTTCAATATTGCCGACAGCTTTATATTATTAAAAATATTCAAAATTTATATGATAAATGTATCACAATTGTAGTTGAATTGTATTGGATACATCAATGCCTAAAACATAAATCTATCATACTTGTATCACAACTGTATCTAACTTGTATCTGGTACATTGATACCCAAAATAATATTTGATATCATACTAATAAATTAATATACAATTATCATATTTGTGATACAAATTATGAAGTTCGTCGCAAATTCACAACTGCTCGTAACAATATACAATAAAATATACAATTATCATGCATTTGTAATACAATTCCTGCAACAATTATGATACATATACAGTTATAATACAATCGCAATACATTTCTGAAAAATTGTGATACAATTATAATCTTCATCTTCCTCAAGTTTCAATCACAACTCTACACCAAAAATTTAATATAATAGTATTATAATTATATTAGTATTGTATCCACAACTTGATTGTAGAGCAAAATTTTGAATATCTTCTGTATTGTATAAATAAGAAAGAGATTATGGACGATTGAAAGAGAGAAATCGGATATCAAAAGCTTTGGAAGAGGAAAGAATCTGCAATTTTGGGGGGATAATAGTGGATGATTGAAAGAGAAAAGTCCGATATCAAAAGCTTTGGAAGAGGAGTGAGTAAGCGAGATTTTTGGGTTAGAAAGATTTTGGGTATCAGTGGGTAAGGGAGAATTCTTATGGCGGGTAAGTACAAATTTGGGTAATTGTTAAAGAAAGAGAGAAGATGTTTTTGTAATCCTCTGGAAAAGGAAGAGTATCTTAACGTAGGGGATTATGTATAACTGATACGCTATATTTAAGGTATGTTGCATTTCCTCTTTTTTATAGTTTTGTATAAAACTAGCAAATATAGGTATATAAAGTAATTAACAAGGAACCAAAATAAAGGTAGTAAATTGGGTTTCTATTATAGTATAGCTAAGTAAAAATTCTCACCTTCAACCTGCGCCAGAAACTATTTACATTTAGTAGCCGAAAAAGTGGATAAATTTTGTATAATTTTTGTATATAATACATATAATGTATTAATAAATTTTATATATTTTTTCGACTATTATTTGTTATCGCCTCTGTGTTAAAACTCAGAAAATCAGAAGAACTGTTAGAAGAAACAGAAAATATATATAAACGATAAGAAATATTCCGAGTCCACAAATTCCTTGTGTGTCCTTAAGGAATTTTAACCCCCTCACAAGTTGCCAAGGTAATGGATTAAATCCTCCCAGGATGAAACGGAATAACCTTCCTGCAACAGTGGCAATACAAACTGCAGGATACCAACAAACTCAAAGAACGGAGCAAGCTCACACTTACGAATTTGAGAGAGAGAGACTGCGAAGTAGAATGCAGTATTCAGAATGGAATTCTCGATTTTTCAGTGTATGGAAAAAGAAGCCATGCCTCAGAATTTATAGGCAACTATTGGAAGAGGTGTGATATCTGTTCAGGAAAAAGTGTCTGTTCAGGAAGGAAAACAACGTTCAGCAAAGGCAGCATTTTTGGATTTCAGTTAATTCCGTTAATGAACTATCTGACATTTAATTTAATTATTAAATAATTAATTAAATAAACTTTGTCCAAAAATAATCTTATCGATCGATCATTTGACAAATCCAAATCCAAATTCGAAGCCGAAGCCGAAGCCGAGTCGAGCGAGCAACGACGACGGCGCGAGGATACATCCTCTTCAACTCCTTTTAAGAGCTCTAAGAAGTGATCCTATATTTATACACACAAGTGTAGTTGTCTTTCACCAATGTGGTACAAAGTTCATGACAAAAGCTCACTTGATTCAAATTTTCATTTCCCTCCATTTTATTTCCCACCATTTCCCAATTCACACTCCTAGACTTTTAAGCCCAATGCTTAAAGTCTTTAAGCCCAATGCTTAAAGTCCAACAATCCCCCACATGAATGGGAATGGCTGTAACAAGAATGATCATAGATGGACGCTGTGTGATTTGCAAGTAAGGATTAATTGCATCTGGATAAGTAGGTTTCCCTTTGAACTTTCCGTAGTGAACATATGTCGGATATACTCGGTCAATCGGTAGATTTGATATCTTTGAACCGTCGAACTTTAGTGTATACCTAGACAACCATATGTCACACAACCAACCCTTAACCGTCTTTTGGTTCTCATTGTTGTGTTCGTTTCAGCCATGAACACCACCTGGTTTTATAAGTGCGTAGAGAATTGGCCTTACAGAATTCTCATTGAAGCGGCTTCACTTCACACTTACATAGGTGATTCCTAAACGTGTAATCTTTTAGATTAACACCACTTCAAACTTAGGTAATCATTAAAGAACGTGTAAAGTTCTATCCTTGTTACTATACATTGTCTTCATCACTAGAAGGGACCAAAAAAAAAAATTTCTTTGACAATGTTGAACCGGTCAATCATAACTTTGTTTGAGCTCCTTGAACCTAGATCTCGGAATATACAAAATTCTAGGTAGAGTTACCGCCATGATGACTTGTCCTTGACCATAGTCCTATTCCCTTAGATGATTTCTCAACTCCCTCTCTAGTTAAGCCTTTTGTAAACGGATTTGCCACATTATCCTTTGATCTTACATAATCAATAGTGATATTTCCACTAGAAAGTAGTTGTCTA
>MDKJ01286054.1:0-11798 GCA_005239525.1 Nicotiana knightiana | reverse complement strand
ATGCCAGCAACGAAGATACATGCTGAAAAATGTCTCTGATAATACAGCACATTATATGATTCAAATCGGTTCGATTCGGTTCGGTGAGTATATGATAGTGTATACGGTAAAAATTGAGGATATTCGATTTTATGGGCTCGAGGGTATGCCTCGATAGTGAACCTGTATCAAAGCAAGTTCGGACTCGAGTAACGAGAAGACTGAGGGATCGAGATCAGGCTGGATCAACGTCGTAGTAACAGAATCACGAGATGTCCGCAATCGACCACCAATCCCGCCAAGAATCTCGGAACCAGTAGAACCATTAACGGTTAATGATATACCTGTATTTTAGTTTCGAAATTATAGTCATACCTTATTTAGGATTCCTCTACTATATAAAGAGGAACCCTGTTCATTTGTAATGGAATTATAATTTTTATCAGCATACGCACTTACCACTTACGCCATTACTGAGAAATACAAAGCACTCTGCTCTTTTATTCGCTCTTAACTCTTTATAGTTCTTATTGTTCATATTACTATTGCTGCTCTTACTGTTCTTAGCATTTGACCTCGAGCCTAATCTCGATCGGGGTCAATAACTTGCTACTACACTAGTTTGATCCTTTTTAATTGTTTAATTCCTTTACTTATTTAGCTATTTATCAATTGGCATTGAATTAAATCACATATCCTTATAACCACATTACAAGTTTAATTGTTACTCGTATTTTGAGGTAAACAGTTTGGCGTCCACCGTGGGGCTAAGGATAATAGTGATTATTCAGTGCTAATCTTGATATAACACACTACTTTACACTTGTCTCTTGTCAAGTATTTTGTTTTCAGGTTAAGATCATGTCAAACTCACAAAATACAGCTACACATGGAGACAACGGTCTCGAACTCCATGGAGAAAATGAGAATGTTATCGCCCCAGGAATCGAGGTGCCACAGGATGAGCTCGGGGGAGCACCCCCCGTCAATCCGGTTGACGTTAGTTCTCATGTTGCCTTGAATGCAGATTTGGGCACAGACCCCGAGGGAAGTGTACGGAGAGAGGGTCGAATTGACGGTCGAGGAACGCAGGGTAGTGGAGACGAAGTTGTCAGTCTCCAAGTTATATTTGAAATGCTGCACGCCCAACAAAATGCCATTGCTCAGTTGCAAAATCAGCACAGGGCCCCGAATAGGGTCGAACAAGGAGTTACTCATCGTACCGAGCCAGCCCCTAAAAGACCGGGTGATAATGTTTCGACAACCGACCCTGTTATAATGAGGATGCTCGAGGAGCTTACTAAAAGAATAGAATCGGGAGAAAAGAAAATCGAGGCCAACGACAAGAAGGTGGAAACATATAATTTTCGAGTTGACCAGAAACCGGGGGAACCACTGATCTTAAAGGTAATGGACTCTAAGAAGTTTGTGCAAAAACCATTCCCTCTGAGTGAGGCTCCAAAGCCAATCCTAAAGACGTTCCGGATGCCCGATATACCAAAATACAACGGAACCTCGGATCCCAATGAGCATGTTACCTCTTATACGTGTGCTATCAAAGGAAATGATTTGCAAGACGATGAAATCGAGTCAGTACTGCTAAAGAAATTTGGGGAGACCCTGTCGAAGGGAGCTATCATTTGGTATCACAACTTGCCACCGAACTCTATCGATTCGTTCTCCATGTTGGCAGATTCATTTGTAAAGGCACACGCTGGAGCTATAAAGGTTGCAACAAGAAAATTAGACCTCTTCAAGGTGAAGCAGAGGGATAACTATATGCTAAGAGAGTTCATATCTCGATTCTAAATGGAATGTATGGAGTTGTCGCTGGTTACCGACGATTGGGCTGTTTAGGCTTTCACCTAGGGATTAAACGAGCGAATTTCGATCGCATCATACCAACTAAAATAGAATTTGATAGAGTACTCGGCTGTGACATGGGCAGATGTTAACAACCGATATCAATCAAAAATTAGAGTCGAGGACGATCAACTGGGAGCCCCTCGGGTTCAGTGTATCCTAATCAGTCGACAGGTAAAAACCAAAGAGATGTTGACAGAGAATCAGGGCCGAATAAAGACCGGTATCAACCATATGTTTCAGATAGAAGGAATAACCACCTGAGACGTAATTCAAACCGGAACGATCGAAAGGGTGACCAAGGGCAGAACTCTCGAGGACTCATGAGTAAAACTAGTTTCGATAAATATGCAGATCCCACAGAAGTACCCCGATTATCTGAATACAATTTCAGTGTCGATGCATCGGGGATTGTATCGGCTATCGAAGGATCAAAACCCCAAATGGCCCAGGACTATATAGACCGATCCCTCTCAAAGGAACCCAAACTTGATGTGTAAGTATCATGGCACCCATGGCCATAGGACTGAAGACTGCACACAATTGAGAGAGAAGGTAGCTCGATTATTCAACGAGGGCCACCTTCGAGAGTTCCTCAGTGATCGAACCAAAAATCACTTCAAGGAGAGAGACGCCAACAAAAAGAATAGCAAGAAGAACCTTGGCATGTTATTCACATGATCGTCGGCGGGGTCGAAATCCCAGAAGGACCTATATTCAACGTACCAAAGTATCAATCACAAGGGAGAAACGGACTCGAGACTATGTGCCCGAAACACTCTCTCGTTCAACGACGAAAAAGAAGAAGTCATCTCACAGTCGCATAATGTTGCCCAGGTAATTTCTATTTTGCTAAATATAATTCAAGTTAAATGTGTTCCCGTGGATCCAGGTGCTCGGCAAACATAATCAGACTGAGGGTCGTAGAGCAGCTCGGCCTGCTAGACCGGATTGTACTTGCATCACGAGTCCTAAACGTCTTCAACACGGCTAGTGAAACAATAAAGGGAGAAATACTCTTGCCAGTAAATGTGGCGGGGACCATCCAAGACACAAAATTTCATGTCATCGAAGGCGATATGAGGTACAATGCACTGCTCGGAAGGCCATGGATCCACAACATGAAGGCGGTGTCATCGACCATTCACCAAATGTTGAAGTTCCCAACAGTGGATGGTGCGAAAATAGTGTATGGCAAACAACACGCTGCAAAGGAGATGTTTGCAGTCGACGAGGTGATGCCGATAATAGCACCTTCGACCTCAGAAAAGTCGAGCGCCAAAGATAAGCAAGCGGCCAAATAGCAATCATCGTCCCCAACCTCGACCGAATTAGATAAACAAGTAATCGAAGAAGATGAAGAGGTTTTTCTCCCTCTCCTCAAACTTTCATCGTTCCCGAAGAATCGGATGCAACCAAATCAACGGTCGAAGAGCTGGAACAGGTGATACTCATCGAGTACCTACCCAAACGTAAGGTATACCTGGGAACGGGGTTAATCCCCAAACTCAGGAAAAAAACTCATTCAATTTTTTATTGATAACATGTATTGCTTTGTGTGGTCCCATTTAGACAAGATAGGAATCCCACCCGAGATCACAACTCATCGGTTGAGCCTGGATCCCATGTTCAGACCGATAAAGCAAAAGATAAGGCCTCAGTCCAAGGTGAAGCACGCCTTCATAAAGGAAGAGGTAACTAAACTTCTTAAAATAGGGTCCACTCGGGAAGTCAAATATCCCGAGTGGTTAGCCAACATAGTCGTAGTCCCCAAAGAGGGGAACAAACTTAGAATGTGTGTAGATTATAAGGACCTGAATAAAGCATGTCCGAAAGATGCTTTTCCTTTTCCTAACATCAATCGAATGATCGATGATACGGCTGGCCACCAGATACTTACTTTTCTCGACGCCTATTCTGGCTACAACCAAATCCAGATAGACCCAAAAGACCAGGAAAAACCTTATTTTACACTAAGTATGGAACTTACTGCTATAATGTAATGCCCTTCGGACTAAAAAATGCGGGGGCTACATATCAACGCCTAGTTAACAAGATGTTCGAAGAACATATAGGAGAATCAATGGAAGTTTACATTGATGACATGTTAGTTAAGTCCCTTCACACAGAGGACGATTTGACTCATTTGCATGAGACATTCAAAATCTTCAGGAAACATGAAGCTTAACCCCGAAAAGTGTGCCTTCGGGGTCTGCTCGGGTAAATTTCTCGGCTTCATGGTGTCAAATCGGGGGATCGAGATTAATCCCGATAAGATCAAGGCCATCGAGGACATCACCATTGTGGACAGTGTAAAAGCCGTTCAGAGGCTAATCGGACAGATAGTCGCCCTATGCCGCTTCATATCGAGGTCGTCAGATTGGAGGCACAAGTTCTTTTACTTACTTAAAAAGAAAAATGATTTCACATGGACTCCAGAATTTCAGCAAGCATTGGAGGAATTAAACCAGTACCTAACGAGCCTACCTTTACTCTACACCCCAAAGGTAGATGAGAAGCTATACCTATACTTGGCAGCGTCCGAGATAGCGGTAAGTGGAGTATTAGTTCGAGAAGAACAAGGTACGCACTTTCTAGTTTACTACGTGAGTCGGGCCTTAGGAGATGCTGAAACCAGGTATCCACACCTAGAAAAATTGGCACTTGCATTAATAAGTGCATCTAGAAAACTAAAGCCATATTTTCAGTGTCATCCTATATGTTATTACCACGTATCCCTTTCGAAATATATTGCACAAGCCCGAGTTATTGGGCCGATTGGCCATATGGGTCGTCGAACTTGGCGGGTACGATATTGAATATCAACCCCGAACGACCATCAAGTCTCAAATATTAGCAGACTTCGTGGCAGACTTTTCGCCAACCCTCATACCTGAAGTGGAAAAGGAACTTCTGCTAAAATCGGGTACATCATCGGGGGTATGGACCCTCTTCACGGACGAAGCCTTGAAAGTGAAAGGATCCGGGCTTGGTATTGTTTTGAAACCGCCTACAGGAAATATTATTAGACAATTGATTAAAACTTCCAAACTGACTAACAATGAGACCGAGTATGAGGCTATAATTGCAGGTCTCAAACTAGCTAACAGCTTAGGAGCAGAAGTCATCGAAGCTAAATGTGACTCCATACTGGTAGTTAACCAGGTAAACGGAACCTTCGAAGTTCGAGAGGACAGGATGCAGAGGTACTTAGACAAATTACAGGTCACCTTACACCGCTTCAAAGAATGGACCCTGGAGCATGTACCTCGAGAACAAAATGTTGAGGTCGATGCACTTGCCAACTTAGGATCGTCGGTCGACAAAGATGAGATCAGCTCGGGGACTGTCGTCCAACTCTCGAGGTCTATAATCGAGAAAGGTCACGCCGAAATCAATTCTACAAGCTTAACCTGGGATTGGAGGAACAAATACATAGAATATTTGAAGGACGAGAAGCTGCCATCGGATCCCAAGGAATCAAGGACCTTACGAACTAAAGCCGCTCGGTTTGCATTAGACGAAGGCGGAACATTATACAAAAAGATGTTTGATGGTCCATTGGCAGTATGCTTGGGGCCGGGACATACTGACTATGTTTTGCGAGAAATCTACGAAGGCACTTGTGGGAACCATTCTGGCGCCGAATCACTAGTTCGAAAGGTCATCAGAGCAGGATACTATTGGGATAACATGGAGAAAGACTCTAAGGAGTTCATTCGAATATGCAACAAATATCAAAGGTTTTCACCAATGATTCACCAGCCCGGTGAACAACTTCACTCGGTCCTATCCCTATGGCCATTCGTGAAATGTGGAATAGACATCGTCGGTCGTCTGCCATCGGCCCTGGGTAAAGCTAAATTCATATTATTTATGACTGACTATTCCTCTAAATGGGTTGAATCACAGGCTTTTGAGAAAGTCAGAGAAAAAGAAGTGATCGACTTCATATGGGATCACATTGCATGTCGATTCGGGATACATACGGAGATAGTGTTTGATAATGGCAAATGATTCATCGGCAGTAATGTAACGAAATTCCTCGAAGATCATAAAATAAAAAGGATACTATAGACGCCATATAACCCTAGTGGAAACAGACAGGCCGAATCAACAAATAAAACTAGCATCCAAAACTTTAAGAAAAGGCTAACGAAGCCAAAGGGAAGTGGGCAGAAAACTTGCCCAATGTTCTATGGGCATATCGGACGACATCGAAGTTCAGTACCGGAGAAACTTCATTTTCTTTAGTTTATGGATCCGAAGCCTTAATGCATATCGAAGTCGGAGAGCCCGACACCAGGTTTCGACATGCAACGGAAGAATCGAACTGCGAGGCAATGAATACCAGCCTCGAATTTTTAGATGAAAGACGAGAAGCGGCACTCGTTTGAATGGCCGCGCAAAAGCAATGGATCAAGAGGTATTACAACAGAAGAACCAATCTTCGACACTTCAAAGTCGGGGACTTGGTCTTAAGGAAAATCACCATCAATACTCGAGACCCTAATGAATGAAAATGCGGTTCTAACAGGGAAGGACCCTATCAAATCCTTGACAGAGTCGGGAAAGGATTGTACAAGCTTGGAACAATGGACGGCGAGCCATTGTTGAATAATTGGAACATATCACTCCTAAAGCGATATTATTTCTAAGGTATGGATTTCTCCTTTTTCATTTACTTAAATATTTGAAACTAACTTGTTGTAGGTATTCGGTTCAAGAAATCAATACCTCAGGTTTTAAAGTACGCGTTGCACTCTTTTTCCATCAGACCGGTTTTTATCCCAAATGCATTTTTCCGGCAAGGTTTTTAACGAGGCAACAACTATGTGCTACCTGGGGGTAATTCAACAGTATCCAAGGCTTCTTTGCAATCAACCTCGAATACTGAGGAGCATCACCCTCGGATTTTTATGTAAATGAGTCTCGATAGGAAGAATTGTGTAATGGGCCAAATGGTCTAAAGAACCGTGTCCATTTAGATTAGCCGAGTCCCGACAACAAATCATGTACGCATGTATGAATAATACAAAGAAGCACTCTCCTTTTTTATCAAACATCTTGTGTTTGAAGTAGAAATTCTATTATATGAGTCATGTACTTATGATCTATTGTGCAAAACTAACTCTTACGAAAAATGGCTCAAGGGCCAAGTGTAAGCATACCTCGAACACTCGGGGACTGCCTACTCAAACTATCTAATTCAAAATTATAAGACCTCAAAGAGGCACCACCCGATATACCGTCCAAGGCCATCGCACTCGGGGACTAACATTTCGAACAAGTTCGAAATGTTGTCGGGGAACAAGTCCAAGAGACATACCCGAAGGCTACGACCAAATTGAAGACTACGGTAATATAAAAAGGCTACGGCCGAAATAATTCGGCACGGAGACGTCTGACTTCCACCATAAACTAAAGGCCTTCAAATACGTTGAAAAACTGGTTAAATAAGGCTACCCTCGACAAAGCAAACAAAAAAGGGCTTCGATAAAATCAGCCCTGAAAAAATTTAAAGGTTTTGATAATATCAGCCTTCGAAAAAGCCTCAAGAGGTATTAAATTATCTTAACACAAACGAGTTAAGAAAAAAATTGGTTTAGATTGTTGAACCCTCGAAAAACCCGATGGGTACAAAAAAACACATACTAAGGCATAAAAAAAATTTCACTAAGTCTTTGAGCTGAAAAGAGGGAAAATTATAGCCGTTTTTAGAGGCCAAATTGGCCCAACTTAAAGAGCCTAAGGGCGACCTAAAAGAGCCTAAGGGCCGATTTAAAGAGCCTAAGGGCCAATATAAAAGAGCCTAAGAGCCGATCTAATAAGTCTAAAGGCTGATACAATTAGAGTTCGAGACCTTGCTCTCACTCAATTTGAACCCAAGGGTTCGGTTATTACGAGCTTAAACAAACGATTAACTACAGCTCGAAGATTCACATAAAAGGTATAGCGATGAGCTAGAAAACTTAGCAATTATTGATAAAAACCTAAGGGTCTACCCTATTCTATGAAACTATTCGATCTTGGTTATTTGAGATAATTCATCTGTCAATTTGAAACGAGCCATCCCCGAGACGAGTTCTTAAATGAGTTTCGGACTCGGGGACTTTCCTTCGTAACTCGAGGACTTGCCTTCGGAAAAATAAAAAACCTAAGGGTCAGTCGGAGCCTTACAAAAGAAAAAAGAAAAAGAAGTTACAATCTAATCAGGCTATCTCCTCCTCGAGACCAGCTCACTCCCGAACGACTTCTCGGGGGGCGACTTCTTCAGAGGCCTTGTCTAACTCATCCTCGGATCTGCTAACAGAGCTTTCATCATCAGAGAGCATGGCTGCGGCCTCATCCTCCAATGTTTTCGCCTTCTCGATATCAGCAAAGAGGTCGAAACCACGAGCGGGCACCTCTTCGAAAGCCTCTCTCCGAGATCGCTGCCTAGCATGAGCAAGAGCACATGATAATCTAATCTCAGCTGAAGCATAAATCTCATGTTCCCGAAGATTGGCAGCCTCGGAATTGGCTCGATAATAGGCCACAAGCGCCTCCAACTCAAATTTAGCTTTAGCAAGAACGGTTTCAACCTCCTCGATCCTACGGGCTCGAGCTAGACTTTACTCCTTCGCACTCTGGAGCTGGCGCTCATCCGAAGTTAACTGGGCTTAAAGTGCATCCTTCTCCGATGAAAGGCGTTCCATGTGCTGTCTCCACCCTAGAGTTTCAGCCTCCACCATCTTGGCCTCTTCTCGAAGCTGCAGCACGAGTTCGCCCTTCTGCTAAAACTGCGAAACCGAAGGATCCATCACCAAATTTGAATAGATTTACAAAGTTTCAAGAAATTACGTTACCTTCTCGATGAGCTCGGGTGATTTTGATGAGCTCTCGTAAGTTCAGCTCGGATGGTCGCAATTTCCTCCTCCTTTCGAACATAAAGGAGTTTCAGGTCATCCCTCTCCTTTACTAGATTTTTGAGCTCGGTTTCACATCGGGTCAGCTCCGTCCGAGATTTGAAAGATACCTCTCGATGAAGCACCAAAGCCTGCACATGAAGAAAGGAGTTAGTCTTGAAAAGATACGAACTAGATGCGAACATGAGTGAAAAGGGAAAAATACTTACCTGTTTTAAGAGACGCTGAGCTTCGTTGAAAACAAGCGACGCACCTGGCTCGGGATCATCCTCGACCCCGTCAAAGCACTCTCGAAATATGTCGTCCCCTTCATGGGCTAGCTCCGCATCAGGAGTTCTCATAACCCGAGCATCTCGGAATTTCCCCTCAGAAAATAAAGAACCGGGCGGAGAATCATCTATATTTATTGCCCCAAGCGGGTTACTCGGGGCACCTTCTTCTATTCTAAGGGCCTTGGAGTTAGACCCTCCGGGAACACCCGCGGATCTTTAAGCGCAGCGAGGAGCGTCCTTACTGCTCGATGGCTCGGGGACTCCGCTCGGATCTCCCTCCGAGATCCCCCTAATTTGAGACTGAGCCAACTCGTCCACTGCCGGCTCAGCAATCTCAGAAGCTGAAGTGCTTCCCCCCTCAGGAACTATCAAAATGCAGTCATCGTCACCTTGTGCTGCCGCGTCATCCTCCCGAAGTCTTTGGGACACACCGAGAGGCAAAGTGACAATGCCAACCCTCAATTTTCGGGCCTTGCTCTTCCTGGGCTTCGGGGTAGCAGGGGACGAGACCCTTCGCCGCTTCTTCTCTTTGGATGGCTGTGGAACCCCCTCTTCACCAAACGGGGGTGGCCACATGGCTACATTCTCTCCGAGGCCAACATGAAAAAATGAGTTAAAACCAGTATTCTCACGGGAAGACATCGGCATATGGACGGAGGAACTCACCATGGTTCTTAGCTTCCCATCGACCCTTGGCCAAATCTCGCCAGCAGTGCCCGGAGTATGAAGAAGTGGAAGCTAGTTGGCAAACCCAGCCTTCGAGATCTGGGATAGCACCAGGGAACCAAGCAGAAGTTGCACCATGAAATGGAACTTAGATTGGCGAAAGAAATCAATCAAACAAGAAATCAAATACTAACGACGAAAATCAGACTTATGTTTCATATTCCATTCCTCGGGGAATGGCATCTTCTTGGCAGGAATCAAATTGGAGGTCCTGATTCGGACGAACCGACTCATCCAGCCCCGGTCCTTATTTTCATCTATGCTTGAGAACAATGTTTTCGTAGCCCAATGTTGGAGCTTTATTAAACCACCTAGGTAGAGCCGAGGACTGTACATCATGATTAGATGGTCGAGGGTGAAAGGAATTCCCTCGACTTTGCTCAAGAAGAATCTGAGCAAGATCAAGGGTGGACTTGCCCCAGGGTTAATCGATATTGGCGACAAAAGTCGAGTATGACTGGGTCCACATGTCCCAATGTGAAAGGGTAAGTATAAACACTCAGAAACCCTTTCACATAAATGGTGATATCCTCCCCAGGCGAAGGAACCACCACTTATTTGGTACTCCAATTGAAGTCCTTTTTCACTTGCTCGAGATCGCCCTCAGATATCGAGCAAATATAGCGGGACATGGGCTCACACCGGCCGGGAACTAAAGGGGGCCTGTCCACCTTGAACTCAGAAGTCAGTTCACATGGCCCAGGAACACACTCCTCTACGCGTGGCTCCACCGGCTTCGAAGAGGAGGCTCTTTCCTTTTGCGGTACTGTTTTGGAGGTCTTAGCCATGGATATAAGTGAGAAAGGCAGAAAGTGAGGGTAAGATTGGCGGAAATATGAAGAAGTCAAGGAAAGCTTGAAGGTTGAAAGATTTAGTCAACGCAAAGTTTAGTTTAAAGCAAAGTAAAATTTGAAATCAATTAGAAAGGTGATATTTATAGACTTCAAACGACGGTTCGATATTACTAGTGGCCAACCTGCAACTGACAAACATTGATGGTTCTTGGTAACCGAACCGACGAGACGTTCTGGTCACATCCATTGCCTACGTCACGGAGACGACGTCATCGAGAAATCGAAGCTTAAATCATTTCTTATCATTTTATTTCAAGAAACACCGGGACTATCTATATACGGTAAAAATCGAGGATACCTATGGGCTCGAGGGTATGCCTTGATAGTGAACCTGTATCAAAGCAAGTTCGGGCTTGCAGACCGAGGGATCGAGATCAGGCTAGATAAACGTCATAGTAATAGAATCACGAGATATCTGCAATCGATCACCAATCCCGGCGAGAATCTTGGAACCGGTAGAACCATTAATGATTAATGATATCAATCGTGAATTTTACTTCCGAAATTAGAGTCATACCTTATTTAGGATTCCTCTACTATATAAAGAGGAACCTTGTTCATTTGTAAGGGGATTATCATTTTTATCATCATACGCACTTACCACTTACGCCATTACTAAGAAATACAAAGCACTTTCCTCTTTTATTCGCTCTTAAGTGTTTATGGTTCTAACTGTTCATATTACTATTGCTGCTCTTACTGCTCTTGACATTTGACCTCGACCTAATCTAGATCGGGGTCGATAACTTGCTACTACACTGGTTTGATCCTTTTTAATTGTTTAATTCCTTTACTTATTTAGCTATTTATCAATTGGCATTGAATTAGATCACATATCCTTATAACCACATTACAAGTTTAATTATTACTCGCATTTCGAGGTAAACAGATAGAAAACGCCCGATCTATGGAGCTTTAATCTTACATTCGAGAAGAATGTTAATATTCATTTAGGATGTATTTAGAGATGGCAGTGGGGCGGGGCGGGGCGGTTGCGGTCTGGGTTTAGATTCAACCCGCAAAACATGATTTTCAACCCGCAACCGCTCCGGAACCGCTTTTAGTTTTTAACAAAATGTTTTAACCCGCCCCGCATGATCTTAAACCCACACCACCCCTCAACCGTACCGCCCCACCCCATTATCATCCCTAGATGTATTCAATTTTTGCATGTTCTATATCACAACCCAGCACGG
>ML425550.1:2141-38815 GCA_005239525.1 Nicotiana knightiana | reverse complement strand
CTTACCGCGGAGTTCTTAAAGAAGAGCGAAAAAGGAAAGAAAGCTCGCGCATCCGAGAAGGGAGGCTCCTTACACACTAGAGGTGTGATCAGCCAAGGGACTATAAAAAGAAGATTGGTACGTAATTTATTCATTTATTTTAATTTTCAAAGTATATTTATTCTGTTTATTAACTATAATTTATGAATTTTCAGGAAAAGAAGTTGGGTCGTCCAATGAAGCAAGATGAGTTATTCAAGGAGACTCATATTGTCAAGAAAAAGAAAGAGACTGGTCCAGAAAGGTGGGTCGACGACCGATCATCGATTGTACATGTAAATTTTCTCTTTTCATTAAGTATTCTGATACACTCTAATATAATCTTTCAAATACTAATTAAATAAAAAATTTCTTATAGGGTCGTTTCAGAGTTGACATGGAGGAATTCATACGCAGTCAGCCACCTAATGATTCGGGCGAGCCAATCCATATTTCGGAGGAGGATGCATAAAGACTATGGATGCAGGCGGCTGGCGGTGCAAAATATGGGAAGGTATACGGGCTTCCTAATAAGAAGTTCCATCACTATCACTGAGGAATGCAAGGAATAGGAACTTCCTCGCAAGCCGAGCAACTTGATGGGGAGAGCCTCTCCACTATGCGGGAGACTGTGACAAAGCTCACAAGCGAGCTAGAAGCATCCAAGGAACGAGAAAGGCTTAGAGATGCTCAGTACGTTAGCATGCAAGCTCAGTACCAAGGCATGCAAGCTCAGTACGAAGGTATGCAAGCTCAGCTTAAATTTCTCCTAGCTTCTGGAGCTTTTCCGATTCCCCGGTCTCGCGAGCCGTCGCCAGAGGCTCAAATTGAACGTGAGCGTTCCTTCCGTCCTCCCCGTGTTAGTTCCTCCCGTCCTCCCCGTGATCGTTCTTCTCGTCCACCACGAAATGACCCTTCTCATTACCATCTTGATAATGAAGATTCATCAGATGGTGATGATAATGATATTGAATGAAACAGTCATTGAGTACTTGTATATACTTTGAACTAGACAATAGAACTTTGATCCGTTTTGGAATGGGCTTGTAATAAGTGTTAACGTAGTTTTGTTAGTTAAATGTGTTAGTTCTATTGAAATTTATACGTTGTTGGTTTTAATGTTGGTTTTAATATTGGTTTTAATGTTGTTGTTGTTGTTGTTGTTGTTGTTGTGTTGTTAGTTCGTATTGTTGTTGTGTTAGTATTGTTGTTGTTGTTGTAATAGGATTTGGTATGCTGGCAGGTGTGGCTGCAAAAATAGGCAGTTTCTGCCAAAATAAAACCCAGAAAAGCGACCAAAGTTGGTCGCTATTAAACCCAGATTTCTAGAATAGCGACCAAAGGTGGTCGCTAACTAACCCAGATTTCCATAATAGCGACCAACTTTGGTCGCTATGTTATTAAAAAAATATTTTTTCTAGAAATTAGCGACCAATTGTGGTCGCTTTGGTTTAAAACAAATTAAATAAATTAGTAAAAAAATTATTTTTTCTGGAAATTAACGACCAATTGTGATCGCTTCTGTTTAAAACAAATTAAATAAATTAATAAAAAAGTGACCAACTGCGGTCGCTATTTTTCAGATTTTAAAATATTTTATTTTATTTACAGACCAAAGTTGGTCGCTATATTTTGTATAATAATAAATAAATTAATAATGTAATTTAAAAATAGAGACCAAATTTGGTCGCTAAATTTATATTATTAAAATAATATAGCGACCAAAGTTGGTCTCTTTTTTTGATACCCGAAATATTTTGTCAATTTAACATAAAGACCAAAGTCGGTCGCTAATTAGCGACCAACTTTGGTCTCTATGGTAATGGGACCAGCAAAATAGCGACCAAATTTGTTTGGAACGCATTTTTGTCGCTTTTCACTGTTTAGGGACCAACTTTGGTCGCTTTTTTCCGAATTTTTAGTAGTGAGAAAAACCTTTACCTTGGAACTAAGTGGCTAAATGTTTAAACTGATAGTATTACTTATGACAAGTACAACAAGGAGTAAATATTACACTAGGAAAGCGGACATCATCCTGGCATGCGCCGAGGAGACTATATCTTGAACCAGGCTTTATCTGAAATCTAAAAGTAAGTTTCCCCTTCCAAAGATGTACTAAACTAACTATGTTATCAATGACCAGAGTGATAAATCCACTGCATTTATAACGATATCCTCAATTGGTTCACAAAAATGTCACCCAAACCCTCCACAATAATTCTACATTTTATTTTATTTAAAATCCAACCTGAGTAATCTTCAATGCATTCACTTGAACATACGATTGGCATAAAAAATTTCAAAATATTGCAGTGACGAAAGTTGAAAGACATATTTGAAAGCCAATGCCTCCAATTGATAAGTAACAGATAACAACCACCAATGATCATATAAATCCATGTCAAAGCACTCAAAGATATTACTCTATCAAAAGGGAGTCCAATTGCATTAGTAAAACTCTCTTAGGCAGATTAAATAGGACACAATCAATACCTGTCTTGTTCACACTGCCTTCTTGTATATTTTCAACAGACAATTGAGCTGACATATTGATTGCATTTTCTTTATCTTCCAACTGCACATGTTCTTCAATTGCAACTTCACAAGATTCTGCAAAATATTCACAATTAGTACTTGTTACTAATCTTTGATTAAAACAAACATGTATAAAATTAAAAAAAAATATTGTCTAACCTTTTGCAACTGTCAAGATCATCCCAGTTAAATCATTATCTTCGCTAGCATTTTCTTGGCTTCCAATATTGTCGGTAAGAGAGCGAGGTATAGAGAGATCACATGTTGCATCTATGCATTTGGAAACAATCTCACTTATGCTTGTTCCTTGGGTATTTTCTAAGTCTTGAGATTGTACTCCACTTCTCTCTTGATACTCCACTCCATCTTCTTCCTTTGCACCTTCAAAAGATTCTGTAACATTTACAATTAATACTCATTCTAATAGTTCACTATAACTAACATTCAACATATCATGAAAATTCCACCTAACATTGATTGGCACAATTCTGAACTCCAAATTTCTCTTTATACGAGAGAGGTGTAGATATATCATATGTTCCTTCTATACATTTGCATACAATCTCGCTGACACTTGTTCCCAATGGACTTTCTAAATCCTGAGATTGCACTCCACATTAACAAATTTTTAATGTTACTCCCGTCTCTTTTGGATTTTCCTAGTCTTGACATTCTACTACATCTTGAACTTCCACTCCATCAATAGATTCTACATATATTTGTAATCACAAAAAAAATTATATGTATTACGCTATTGAATATAAATTTCAATGACAAAAAATTCAAAATCTATATCTAACCTTTCCCAATTTCAGTGTCAATATCAGTTTCATCATCTAGATGTGCATCTCTATAATCGCTTTCATAATGAACTTCTGCATGCACATCTGTATCATCACATTCATCACCACCTGCATCTTTGTTAATTGTAACAGTAGGTTCTGTACCATCACAATAATCATCAACTCCATCTTTAGTAATTGGAACACTATATTCTCTTTATATGTTCCTTTCATCAGGTTTCACAAAAATCTTCAACAAAGTATCAATATATGATCCTAGACTTTTCTTTAAATCCTGTGAAAGAAAATAAGTTAGAAAGTTAAAGACATGTAGTCCTAAACTTCAAGTTTCAAGTTAAAAAGTTAAGGGCAGGTGGTCCTAAACTTCAAGTTACAAGTAAAAACGTTAAGGACATGCAGTCATTAACTTAGAGTAACAAGTTCAAAAGTTAAGGACACTTGGTCCTAAACTTCAAGTTTCAAGTTCAAAAGCTAAGGACATGTTTGAATTCCAAGTTAAAAAGTTAAGGACTATAGGTCCTGAACTTCAAGTTTCAAATTGAAAAGTTAAGGACGCTTGGTCCTGAACTTCAAGTTTCAAGTTCAAAAGTTAAGGACATGCAGTCCTTAACTTATAGTTACAAGATCAAAAGTTAAGGACAATAGGTCCTTAACTTCAAGTTTCAAGTTCAAAAGTTAAAGACAGACAGTCCTTAACTTTGAATTCCAAGTTCAAAAGTTAAAGACACATGGTCCTTAACTTTAACTTACAAGTTAAAAAGTTAAGGACACTTGGTCCTGAACTTCAAATTTCAAGTTCAAAAGTTTAGGACAGATGGTCCTTAACTTAGGCTTACAAGTAAAAAAGTTAAGGACAGACAATCCTTAACTTTGAGTTACAAGTTCAAAAGTTAAGTACACAAGGTCCTGAACTTAGACTAACTGAAATTAATGATATTACCTTGATATCATTTTGAATCTTTTTTTCTGATATAGATATTTTCTGATTTATGCTAGTAACTTCAGCCTGCAGATCCTTTTTAAACTTCTCTGGTAATCTCTGAATCAAAAATCATAAAAACAAAAAAGACTCTTAAGCAAAAAACAATCAAATAAAAAACTAATTCTATTCAAAGACAGAAAACCTACTTTAACAATTTCCTTAAGCATGGCTTCATCAAATTGTGTGGAAGAAGGTATTGAGCTTTGATCTTGAGAAATTGACTCATGCACACTAACAGGCTCTGCATCTTCTTCACTAGAAACAAATGGTGTCACCTCGATCAATTTATACACCTATTATATAACAAAAAAACCTAAGTTTTCAGAACTAAGACACATAAACAAAAAAAATAGCCAGTAATTAGATTAACTTACATTTTCATTATGGAAGTATTTTTTACACAGAGAATCATATTATGGATATTTCACATCCGAATAACATAACATCCGAGGAAAACCACATTCTCGGAAGTTCACAAATTGTTTTTCCTAGAAAATAGGCAATAGTTCCATAATCCAAACACAAAAAGCAAAAGGAAAGCCAAGTATAGTGTAGCTATCTTTGTCTTTCTCTTTCTTATTATTATTCTCATTGGGCTTCAAACAATTCTTCAATAATTATAATAACGTTTCATAATATAGAGAGCCTCAGTTGAAAGAAGAGCAGAGTTCAACATCATCTACAATTTTTATTATCTGCTCGGACACATTCCTATTCTTCCGCTTCCCCATCAAAACAAATTCAACAAAATAAATTATTGCCAATTTCATAGCATCATCATCGCTTCCTACAAATAATGCAGTTGTACCATCTGGGTGACTAGTAATAAAATTAAACAAATCACCTAACTCAACTCTATCCTTTCCGGAGAAATAGACTTTCGAAATCCTATTCTCTTTTTCATGCAAATCTTTGATGTCCAGTAAAGAAGATTAGTTCAAACCAGTAATTATATGAAATGCTTTACGTGTAAAATTAATTTCATGGTCAAAAACCTTGAATGTCATGGAATTAGGGTCATTATTTACAATTTCTGAAAGCAATACACAATGAATAAGTTTACCACAAAACTTCACACATTGCAATCGAAAAAAGTTTCCAAAAATACCATCCCTCAACTTCTTCCACTGCCTGTTCGACAAAAAACTTTTTATAGTTTCTTATACTATAAATCTCCTTCCCAATAGCTCATTAAATTATGCCAAACATCAAACTCGAACACACGATCTCCTTCCATTAGCACACTACAAAGAAGGAAAAAGAACATAAAAGATTAGGACTAAAAGATTAGGACTTACAGTTACAAGTTGAAAACTTCAGGGCACTTGGTCCTGAACTTCAAGTTTCAAGTTAAAAAGTTAAGGGCAGGCAGTCCTTAACTTAAAGTTTCCAGTTCAAAAGTTAAGGACAATAGGTCCTGAACTTCAACTTTCAAGTTCAAAAGTTAAGTACACTTGGTCCTTAACTTCGAGTTTCAAGTTAAAAAGTTAAGGACATGCAGTCCTTAAGTTTGAATTCAAACTTCAAAAGTTAAGGACAGGTAGTCCTTAACTTTGAATTCCAAGTTCAAAAGTTAAGGACAATAGGTCCTGAACTTCAACTTTCAAGTTCAAAAGTTAAGGACACTTGGTCCTTAACTTCCAGTTTCAAGTTAAAAAGTTAAGGACAAGCAGTCCTTAACTTATAGTTTCAAGTTGAAAAGTTAAGGACGCTTGGTCCTGAACTTCAAGTTTCAAGTTCAAAAGTAAAGGACACTTGGTACTTAACTTTGAATTCCAAGTTCAAAAGTTAAGGACAATAGGTCCTGAACTTCAACTTTCAAGTTCAAAAGTTAAGGACAATAGGTCCTGAACTTCAACTTTCAAGTTCAAAAGTTAAGAACACTTGGTCCTTAACTTCAAGTTTCAAGTTAAAAAGTTAAGGACAGGAATGCAAAAAAAGCGAGTACACTTGTAATTTTTTTTTACAAGTGGGCACAAATTAAAACGTGACACAAAAAGTGGATATAGATGCAAATGTCCCGTTATTACACCAACTATCTTTAGGGCCAACCAATGGACTTTTTGTTGGACCAACTAATGGATTTTAATCTAGGGCTATAAAGCATATGTTTTATATTGGGCTAAATATTAAACTTTGATCTTGGATCTAAGGAACAAAAGTTAAAAAAGTAGATATTTTTTGGATATGTAATTAGAAAAATAGCCACAAAATTAAAAATAATTAAAAATAGTCAAATTTTGAAATTCATGATAATGTGCTGCATGAATCAAGACATGAGATTGACACTTGCAAGCCTCTATAGCGGTTCTCAGTAAAATATAAGACCAATATAACCATATAGTAAAAGTTTATTTATATAGCGTATTTATAATCACGCCAATAAATCAGCCATATATTTTACATATATATTTTTTAACATTTAATATGATTAAGTGATATATGTTTTTTATCTTAATTGTTGATTCTTAAAATTAATTATTTAATTAGGTGTAAACATCCGAGGTGGATGAAAATTACAAGATGCATTGGTTAAAATTAAGGAAACTTACACAAATTGTCCCAAATAAGTCTCAACTTACCAATCTCTAGCAATTAGTCAGAGACTTACCAAAATCAGTCAAATACATATAAAAATTTAAAAACCAAATAAATAAGGTTCTTTTTCTCAAAGAATCACATGCAAAAATCACCTTCCATATTTCGAAGCGTGATTAGCAACATTAAATGAAGGACGAAAAGGAAATTTCATGGATGAGTTAGCGAATAAGGTGATAAAATATAAAAATAAATATACAATATTTCAAAAATCTAAGCAAAAAAGGAACTTTTTCAATGGGTATAGTTGAAATTCATTGAAAACATATAGATAAGTCAATATACAAAATTTGAGGAAGATTGGAGGCGATTTGGATGGGTTTGTATCAAAATTCGTAATTAAATCCAGTTCAAAAACTCTTTTGCGACACATGTATCTCACACACAGGTATACATGGATATACATGTGATACACAATTGATACAAACATGATACATATTTGATATACAAATGATACACAGTGTGATACACATATCATTTTTTTCATATTCAGTTTTTACTTCGATTTTTCAATTTAAACCACCTTAAAACTTTCCCAAATCATTCTAAAACTGAGATTCAAGCTCCTTAAGATGTACCCAATCTATTCTAATAACACCCACTTAAAATAAAGTAAAAATTTAATATTTTTTTGCTACAAATAGCTAATTGGCTAATATTAATAATATTTGGTTAATATTGGTAATATTTTATGAATTAGTCATTTTTTGTAATGAGCTACTTATAAATTGACATACTGGTAATTTCCCTAAAATTAAATACTTTAAATTTACCAAATGAAACATCAGTGTCTTTTTCGTTTACAAAGAGAGGCAAACATATGATTCTAATTAATGACATAAAACAAATGACCGATGTGTGCTTGACACACTCGTCTTTCAATTATTTGTATCTAATCATCTATTATCACCTTATTTTCAAAGAAAAACGTACAATTATTGTATTTTCGGTGTCTAATAATAATGTTATTTGGCGCACACCCAAAGGGCAGTGGCTGCGAACTTTTCTGAAAATTTTTCAAGAAAAAAAAAATAACGTTATGATCCACCAGGAAGGATATAATGGAACACGATCAGGTATGTCTGATATAGAAATTAAGTTATGAATTTTATTTTTTTGTATATAATAAATTTCTTAATACAAATACAAATTTAGAGTAAGACTATTGAATTCAATGAATCCTAACCTTCTAGTTCTGTCCCAATATGATTAGAAAATGAGTTAGATCCACCCCAATCTTCTTTTGAATTATTGAAGAGGCTGGTGGACCAAAAAAATTAAAGAGGGGACCTTTTTTCGGGGCTTTTGCATCCGTACCTATTTTTTGTGCCACGTTTTAACTTATACCCGTTTTGTAAAAAAGATTGCATCCGTACCTGTTTTTGCGCATAACTTCAGCATGCGGGGCTGAAGTAGCAAAGGCAATCACGCAAAACTTCAGCATTCTAGTAGACGGGCCTGAAGTAGCTTGCGAGCTGAAGTTCTAGAGCTGAAGTTCCCCAGTTATAAAGACAAAAACTTCAGCATACGGGCCGAAGTTTTATCTTTTGTAAATGGGGAACTTCAGCATACGGGGCTGAAGTTCCCAAGTTATAAAGACAACAACTTCAGCGTACGATGCTGAAGTTCCCCATTTATAAAGACAAAAATTTCAGTATACCGGGCTGAAGTTTTGACTTTTGTAAATGGGGAACTTCGGCATACGGGGCTGAAGTTTCCAAGTTATAAAGACAACAACTTCAGCATAAGGGGCTGAAGTTCCCCAGTTTACAAAGACAAAACTTCAGCATAAGGGGCTAAAGTTCCCCAGTTTACAAAGACAAAACTTCAGCTCTAGAGCTGAAGTTATCTAGAGCTGAAGTTTTGTCTTTGTAACTGGGGAACTTCAGCCCCGTATGCTGAAGTTGTTGTCTTTATAACTAGGGAACTTCAGCTCTAGAGTTGAAGTTTGTAACTGGGAAACTTCAGTGTCTTTGTAATTGGAAAACTTCAGCCCCGTATGCTGAAGTTTTGTCTTTATAACTGGCGAACTTCAGCTTAACTGGTGAACTTCAGCTTAGCGAGGGAAGGGGGAGCTGAAGTTATTTAAAAAGTGGGTACAAGTTAAAAGTTTTTAAAAAAGCGGGTATAGGTTAAATGGAGGCGACCAAATAGGGTACCACGCGCAATTTTTACCCTTTTTTCAAGAAAGACCCAAATAAGTTTTGGGCCTCCCAAATCCTGCACATAAACTTATAATAAGAACAAGAAAGGATGTTTTGGAGTAACGATAAAACTATTTTCGTATAATTTATAGGTCAATCCAGAGGCGGATTTAGGCTTCCGGGAAGATGGGTCACCATTCCGGGACGGGGGAACTAAGAAGTTGGGGATTGATTGCTTTAGTGATTTAAAGAATAAAAAGAAAAGTTACGTTAATAGAATAGAAAGAAAAGAAATATTTAAGAAAAAAAATGGTAGGGGATTCGTCGGTAATGCTTGTTGTATTAGGTTAGGCTATCTATTTCATATCCTTAGAGTGTGATCCTTTTTGAATGTTGTACGAATACATAATACTTTATACGGGAGAAAACATTTGGGGAAAAAAGACAAAGACATCTGTATTGTTGTTGGTAATAGAGCAGCAAATGCATGTAACAGAATGTGACCTCTTAAATAACACTCTATGGTCCCCTCATCAAATTAAGATCCAATATTTACTTGTACAAAATTACTAATTAAAATGTCTTTGGAAAGAAATTAATCGAGTCCTTAATAGTCAGGACGTATCTAGGAATCAATCCATAGGCCATAACTTTAGCTCGAACTTTATATATTTATTGAAAAAATTATTAAATATATATATAAATAATATAATTTGTACCAATTAAATTCGATGGGATGTGATATGATTTTGATTCTGTACAGGGGCAGATGTAAAATATGGTTACAGGATTCATCTTAACTAAGGGTGTTCATAAAATCCGAAAAATCGAACCAAACCGACCAAAAAAATGATACATTGTAGGTTTGGTTTGGTTTTGGTTTTGAATTTTAAAAACCGATCAAATTTGGTTTGGTTTTGATTTCAATCAAAAAATAATCGAAAAAATCGAACCAAACCGACTATAAAAGTAGCTATTATTAGATTCTTAACAAGCTTAAATATGTGGGTTTAAATTTCAAATTTGATTTTGAGAGAAATTTGGAGTGGGTGTTATTTAGACTTGTTAGAAATAGTATAAGGAGGTTGTATATAAAATTTGAAGTCATTTCATGGAGATTTGGACTGGTTTTGAACAAGATTGCAACTGAAAATCGTGGAAGAAGTTCGTCTACAGACGTTTGTATAAATGTGTATAAAAGTGTATAATAGTGTATAGGGTATAAGATTTGTTTATACACTCATATACACTATTATACAAGATTATACATACTTATACAAAAAACTGACTTCGTCTTCTTCCTTGCGTCTTCTCTGAAATTTAATTCAAATCTTGTTCAAATCTACTCCAAATCACTTCAAATTTAAATTTTGAACTTCTTTTGATATTTTCAATCAATTGGAACAACACCCAATCCAAAAAACTAACAAAATAAAAAAAACCATTTTCGAAAGCAAAGCTTTGAATGGTCTTCAATGGTGGACTTCTACTCTTCAATTTTCTTACATTGCAACCAGATGACACAAGAGGAGAAGCAGAAAATATACAGCCCCTTGAAGCATATGTCGAGGATGTGAGAAGAAGAGAGCGAAAGCAGTGTTGTAAGAACACAAATTTAATTCCATAGCTTTTAGAAGCAATGGTTGTAAGAACATATATTTTGAATTTGCTAGTGCTTTCAAAATATGTACAATATGGGCTAGGATGGGTAAACCTTAATAATATGGGCCATTTTTTGTTATGGTATGAAGTCATGTGTATTTTCTTGTAATTCTTTCTTTAATATATCTCATTCTTGTGGTTCTTCTTTGTGTAATGTATGTTTTCTCTTTGTATTTTTTTCCATTACTTTGTTAGATATAAATAGATGGAACAAACAAGACGAGTTTGACAGGTTGTTTTGAAATCGAACACAAATATTTTTTTTATTGCGAAAAGAATTAACCTAAATGATCGTTCACCCAATCACTTAAATTAAAAATAGCTGATACACATATATATTAGAAAAAGTAAATAGTAAATTCAACCAACTACAAGTGTAAATATTCTTTTTACAAAAACAAATATTAGAACAAAATCTCTAAAAACAAACCACCCTACTAGCTTTTTATAATTTGTCCCATTTGTCTTGAAACGTGTATGAGTCAAAATCTGCCAGATAACATTCGAAATAAAATTACCCTGAAGGAAGAATTCTCGAGTCGTCATTAGTCGAGATGGGCCAAGAAGCAGAAATACTCGTATCCGAAGAGTCAACGGGAGCCGTGGTCGAGATGTCGATAATGATCGAGGTTGAACATCATTGATGTAGCTATAACAGTTAGTTTTCGAAATAAGATATTAAATAAAATATTCTAGTGAATATTCTCTACAGTCTGTACTATTAAGTTTTATTAGAAATATGTCTCATATATATAGGAAGAGGGGCGGATGATGTGGGGCAGGTGACAATTATTTATAATAATAGACTTTTGATAAAAAGTTTTCTCTCTTATAAAGATACAAACACTACCTTTTCATCTAGATTCTTGTTCGTATTATTTCACACCTTTTCATCAGATCCGGGAATAATTTGAACATTATAGGATTTGTTTGTCAATCATCATTGTCAGGATGGAAAATCATCTAGTCCATACTTTATTAGGTGAATCATTCCGCATATTTACTTAAATACCATTTATTGTTATTTATTACTAGTTGTTGCTACATTATTGCTCATACTTTTTGGAATAGTTAATGCATATTATTGACAATCCACCACCAAATCTGTCTAACAATAGTCACATTTTCGGAACATACATCTAAAAATATTATTATTAACTAAGTTTAACCCATCATTTTATAAACTCAACAATTTTAACTAAAAGTTATACTTTTTGGTCAAACAATTTGATGTCGTCCACGGGGATTTCTTAGTTAAGTTTTTAGTTTCTTCTAGATCTACAGCCAACACGGGTCCTTAACATAAAAAGAAGAAGAAAGAAAGCCAAAAACAAGATCTTCTTTCTTTGTACGTACAAAATCCTGACATGGGAATTGAGAAGAAAGGACAAGAATGATAAATAATCTCCCAATTAACCTCATGAACGTCATCAACGAAAGATGTGAAACAACAGATGAAGGCGCAATGCCCAATGCCTCCCCTAGGTGAGATGGGTCACCGCATCTTCACTGCAGCATCACAAAATCTCTTGGTAAGGGAGCTTCCACATCTGTGGAGGAAGAGACGCCCCCAGCTGTAAAAAAACTCCTCGTAGCATGGCTAACTGATACACTACCTAAATCTCCTCGTAGCATCTCTAACTGATACGCTAACTAGCGTCCTCACCAAGCCCGCCCGGGAAGTGGCTACAGAAAACGCAAGGACTTGCACTATACAACCGGCAGACGAACAGTGCAACCAACTCCCTCCACCTCCAACGACAGGTATTACTCACAATGTCATTAATAATGCAGGCGACGACACCCTTGCAACCATTTTGAAAAGTATGGAGGAAATGGAGAACGGGAATAAGGTACTTCGAGATCAAATGAAAGAGCACCAGAAAAGGGTCGATAAAATACCGGGCGTCCCCAAGCTGTTGCCAAAGAGAGATGTTGGTCGGTTCGTCGAACAGTCGTATAGTGATGACGCAGCCCCACATTCCATATCAAAAACCTTTAAAATTGCACCCTACCTTAGGATATATGATGGCACGACCGACACTGAAGATCATGTGACTCACTACGTCACCACAGTGAAAGGCAATAACCTCGCCAAAGGGCGAGTACCTTCCATCTTGTTGAAAAAATTTGGTGAAATCCTCACAAGAGGAGCGTTAATATGGTATTCACAACTACCTACGCGTTTCATCAAAACTTTCAAAAAGATGACCGACAAGTTTGTAACGGCCCATGCTAGGGCCAAGAAGGCCGAGGCGAGAGTGAACGACATGTTTGCTATCAAACAGTTTTCAGGAGAGGGATTGAGGGACTTCCTCGCCTGGTTCAAATGAGTAAGGATGACCCTGCCAAATGTATCGAAAGGGATGGAGGTCGCAGCCTTTCAGAACGGGCTGAGCAGGGATGGTTCGAGGGCAACAAAAAAGTTATTAAGTCGACTTATGAAGTATCCTCCAACCACTTGGGACGAAATACACAATGCATATTGTGCCGAGGTCCAAGAAGATGAGGACGACCTCAATAGACCAACCCACCGACTGACCTCGGTACAGGTGTTGCAACTAAACACACTCACACAAGTATACATGGTCGTCAAGTAATAGATTAGTGAGTAGAGTATCATTACCACAAAGATTTATGATTAACTTTTGACTGATTCAAACTCAAATAACTTATCGGTTCAAGATATTTTTCACAAAATAGATAATTTACTAACTTACTACCTAAAAATATCAAGTAATGAAATAACTAGAATTCGAACACAACACTTAAACAATTTCGAATAACAATCAATATGAGATAATATTCTAGGGTTACGGGTTAGCTAACAACCGTGTTGCGTTCTTGGCTTAAAATGACTAATTGATTTATCTGGATTGTTGATTGACAGGGTTGATATTACTCATAATAATCTGTCGAGTTCTTACTCGCCTATTCAAGTTAAATTAATGCCTATATGTCTATGGAATTAAGATTAACAAGAATGCATTTACACTTCCTGTATTTCAACCAAGCAAGGAAATTAGGTATATATATATCCTAATTCTGTTCCCCGATTCCCGGGTTCAAGAACCTGCTCTATTTAATTCTATATGCAATCTAGAATTCCCACTTTCGAGTTCAACTCTAGATTCGTAGATAGTATTTCATTGTTAGCTACTCAGCAAATTAATTAAGAATAGAATTAAATAAACAACCCAATATGATAAAATCAACTTCGTCAAATTAAACTTCAAACATCAACATTCATGTATACCCATGACCCTAGAACAATAAGGTTCTTATCCACTCATGTTCATATAATCATCAAAATTAATATATTCAAACATAAAATTAATGAATACAAGAGGAAGAACGGAAGAATTCTCAAATCCGTGCTCCCGAGTGTTTCGTACTTTTGTTCTCCTCTAAAAATCACGTCATCCTCTTCAAAATAGGTTTAGGTTAGCTTTTATATGAGTTGAGGGCGTCTTGGGGTCGAAATAACCGAGTCATAGTCGAAACTGGCCAATTTACCTTTTGGAGCGTCCCGGGCAGCGTGGGGTGCTGGCCCTGGCGCTCAAATAATTCAGTTGATGTAAACTGCGCCACAGCCAGCGCCTCACGCTTGGTGTGGCCCTAAACTTTCACTTTTTGCCTTTTTATCCCGATTTCGCTCCAGTTCGCTCCATTTCGTCCCAAATTGCATCCGAATACTTCCTACACATAGAAATACCACAATTTAGCACAAAGCATCGTATTAAACATCTCAATTTTGTCAAGACATGAGCAAAATGTGAGGCGATTTATATCAAAATATGCATACATTAAGCCGATTATCAACACCCCACACTTAGACGCTTACTCGTCCTCGAGCAACGGAACTATATTAACACCCCCAAAACGTGATTAGCACTATGAAAAAGGACTTCACAATTAATTCAATCAAACACCCTACATTTTGACTATGATCGATATCGGCAATTAAGCATGAACACACAAATTTCACATTTTTCCCATTTTTAAATAGCCCAAGTATACTCAATGTTATTCAACCAACTCAATCAACTCAAGCAACCTGTCCACAACCACCTTACCTCAAAAGACGACTCGTTACCACTAAGCATCCTCAACTCACACACTTACCCAACACAAGAAAATGTACAACATCACCAATCCGTCATGAGACCAAGTGCCCTCACCACAAGCAAACGAGTGAATATCAAAGTAGTCCACACATTCAAATATGTCAATGAACATAAATTAAGGACATCACACAATTGAACAAAATTCACTCACTCTCACAAAGAATTCATGTGCATCTCGTGGTCGTACCATAAGCTTGCTCGTATTGTACATCTCTACTAATCTAAGCTAGCGAAATCGAGGATCAATTAGGACTTTAAGGTTGTAATGTAGGCTAACGGACGGGTAGGATACATTTAGGAATAGTGACTAACCCTCCTAAGCACTTTAATACACTACAGTCACAATTCAAGCGCAATTTCTTCTCAACCCATTCACTTGTCATACATCATAACTAACATAGCCCTTTTTTCCATTAAGCACATCTATGGTTTCACTATAGCACAAGTGAGAAGGATTAGGAGGTGTTTCTTTCTACACTATTTGAACGTTTGTTTGCTTTTTCTTGCAAAAATTTTCTTTCTCTTTTTTTTTTTTCTTTTCTTTTTCTTTCACACACTCCATACATTGAAGTTCATAAGATAGTGACCTTTATTCACTATTTTATTCCACCTTAAGGGACCTTCCATGGTTCCACTCAAAAGCCACTTCTCAATATCTCACCTTACTTATTTTAGCCACCAAGTGCCTTAGGAGGTAAAGGTTCAACAATCTCGAATTAAGAACAAACTAGGAGTACGACTTGTAATGTGGTTGCTAAGGAAACGGTCTATAGGATCAAAAGGGCTAGCAACGGAAAAATTTTGCCAGTGACAAGCACCTTTATAGTCAAGAAAGAAATGCCTACATCATCTCCTAGACTAGCACAACTTAATTATTTTGCGTTGATGAATATACAGGGCAAGTTCTAGACTATACAGGATAGCACAAGATATCAACAATCCTTACACACACATGGCACTTGACTCACTCAAGACGGTTTTGTGCGACTCTCAAGTCAAGCAAGCATAGAAAGTTGAGAATTTTTAAGTAACAAGACACTAGGTGGCATACAAGTCAATCAACTGAGACAAATGCGTCAACGGGTAGGCTACTTAATTTACTTGGACATTACAATTCAAATAATATATGCAGGAAGATAGAGCGCATGCCATAACTTAACTTGCCAACACCAAACATGTCAATAGGTACCTCATAGTAATTTCAGTTTTCTCCCTTATCCAACTCCTAAGAAAAAAACAATAATAATTAAAAAAATAAAAAATAAACTAGAATACCCTGTTCGAGCTACACCCTTGAAAAAGAACCGGTGTCGAAATAAAAACCAAGGGATACTACCTAACTACCTAAAAAAACAAAAGAAAAATTTTTTGGTATTTTTTTTAATCGGACTTTAATCCCTCAAGAAAATTGTCTAACAAATTCATCGTCGGGAAAAGTCCAAACTTTTTCTAATTTTTTTTATAGTTTAGCTAATTGGACTATGTTAATATTAAACTAAGCTAAAAGGTAATAAAGAAAACAAAACAATAACACTAACAAAGAAAGAAAAAAAAATTATACAATTACACTCCAAGGAGCATTCCCCCACCCCACACTTAAGCAATGCATAGTCCCCGATGCCTATAAATTCAAAATAGAGTAAGGTGGAAAGAAAGAACTACCTGCTAGTCGGATGTTGCTTCCTCAGGGTTCCCACTAGCTGTGGCAATGGGCTCATCATCATCACCCAAGGGCACCAGAGCCATTGGTCCCGTAACGCCATCATTATCATCCTCATCGTCCGATCCCTTATGAGTGTTTTCATCCTCACACGGATGAATGGGCCTGCCTGGTGATATACCCAACATCTCCTTCGAAGAACTGGAGAGATCATTTCGCAAGTGTTGGCACTCCTCCTCTGACACTCCTATCCTGCTCATAATAACATTGAGGGTGTTGTAAAGATACCTGTAGTAATTTTCGTCCCTCTCATTCCTAGCAGCTTGGGTGTGGATGTGGACTCTAGCGGGGATGTGATGTCCAACAATACTGTGAGCACCTCCACTACCTCATCATAGCCAGGGTAATTGTAATAATTATAATTATGCATAGCATATAGGCTATTATTGCAAAATTATGTGAATAGCTTAAAAATACAAATATAGTTATATGAAATGATGTAAAATATTATGAAACATATATGTGGATACAAATAATATATTTGTATGATTAAATCATCACAAAATAATTTATAAGGGGTAATTAATACATTTTCAAGTAATTTAAATGCAAGAAAATCAATTTTAAAACTTTAAAAACTATAAAAAAAAATTATAGAAAATACTTGTATAACTCTTGTAAATTAAGTGATGATGCAAAATGATATTTCGAAAGTATATATACTATTTGAAAAAATATAAGTGCAAAATTGGGTATCAACAAAGATCACATCGACCATTTGAGAGAAACTTTCGACATTCTCAAGCGATACAAAATGAAGTTGAACCCCGAAAAGTGTGTGTTTGGTGTGGCCTCAGGAAAGATTCTAGGTTTCCTGGCATCACAAAGAGGTATTGAGGTCAATCGTAACCAAATCAAAGCCTTCGAGAGGATACCAGAACACTTGACCTCTAAAAAGCAGGTTCAAAGGTTGGCTGGCCGGATCGCCGCCCTGTCAAGGTTCATTTCACAGTCATAGGATAAATGTCACAAATTCTTTGCCGTACTCAATAAGGATAACGACCTCCAATGGACTTTGGAGTGCATCCAAGCCCTGAAAGAATTAAAATCATACTTGTTGTCTCCGCCATTGCTCTCAAAATACGAGCTAGGAGAGCGTCTCCTAGTTTATCTCGTTGTATCCGAAATAGCTGTGAGCGCAGTCCTGGTTCGAGAAAACAAAGGTATGCAATCCCCCATCTACTATATTAGCAAAACATTAGTCGACACCGAGACGAGAAAAGCTGGCCCTGGCCTTAGTCGTAGCTTCGCGAAAGCTTAGACCGTATTTCCAATGCCACCCTATCTCGATCGTCATGACTTTTCCCTTGAGAAGAATTTTGTATAGACCCGAGCTATCGAGATGGCTGGCCAAATGGGCCATCGAGCTGAGCGAGAATGATATCACGTACTAGCCGGGAACAACGATAAAGTCACAAGTGCTCGCTAACTTTGTCGCCGACTTTAGTGCAAAAGTAATGCCCGGAGATGAAAGAGAAACAGCTCAAACTTCCCCCCAAACACAAGACCTCTGGGTCCTGTACACTGATGGCGCATCCAACACATCAGGGTACGGACTGGGACTCGTACTCGAAGTCCCAATCGGCGAAGTAAATCACAAATCTGTAAGGTGCCCGGATATGGCTAACAATGAGGCAGAGTATGAGGACGTAATTGCAAGTTTGAGGCTAGCACTCAAGTATGGGTGAAACGGTTAAAACTACATTGTGATTCCCAACTCGTAGTCAACCAAGTCACAGGGGCTTTCCAAATCAAGGAACAAAGATTGCAAAAGTATCAAACCGAAATTTGCAATCTGCTGCCCGAGTTCGAAGAATATCAACTTGACCAAATTCCATGGGCACAGAACGCTGAGGCAGACGGCCTCGCTAAGCTAGCCGCAACCACACAAAATATTACAACTAGAGATAGAAGCATGGTCCACCTCCTCAACTCATCGCTATACCAAGTCGAGGTAAGAACCATAAACTTAACTTGGGATTGTCGCAATCATATTATTACATATTTTCAGAACGGCACACTCCCAAATGATAAAAAAGAAGCCAAGAAACTGAGAATTTAACGGCCAGGTACAATATCATCCACAACAACCTGTATAAGAGAACTTATGGTTGCCCTTTGGAAAAATGCTTGGGCCCAAACCAAACGATGCACGTCCTTGAAGAGGGCCATTGTGGAGTTCATTCCAGCAATCAGGCTCTTGTCAGATGCCTCATACGGGCAGGATATTACTGGCCCACCATGAAAAAGAAGGTCGCAGACTTTGTAAAAAAATGCGAGCAATGCCAAAGGTATGCTCCGATTATTCAGCAAGCGGCCGAACACCTCCACTCGGTCACCTCACCTTGGCCGTTCATTAAATGGGTAATGGACATCGTGGGCCCCCTCCTGGCAGGGAGAGGTAACATACGGTTCCTTTTGGTTTTAATTGACTATTTCTATAAGTGGGTGGAAGCAGAAGCATTCGCCCAAATACATGAACAGGAAATGATCACCTTTATATGGAAAAATATCATATACCAATTCGGCCTCTCCAAAGAGATCAACTGCGAAAACAGACCCCAGTTCACGGGAAAGAAGACCGCTGAGGTTTTTGAGAAATGGCATATCAAAAGAATACTCTCGATTCCATACCACCCCACGGGCAACGGGAAAGCAAAGGCCTCCAACAAGTCGATACTTAACATCATGAATAAAAAGCTTGAAGATTCCAAGGGACCGTGGCCGGAAATATACTAGAAGTACTGTGGGCCTACCGAACAATGCCGAAGATGAGAACATGAGAGATGACCTACTATTTGGTCTATGAGCCTGATGCAGTAATACAGGTTGAGGTCGGAGAGCCCAGTCTAATGTTCTCCCATGAGAGCAGAAAGCAGGAGCTCGACGAAGTCGATGAACGAAGAGACATGGCCTACATAAGGATGATAGCCAAAACACAGCAAGCAGAATGATATTATAACAAGAAGGCAAAGGTCAGGCCGCTCAAAGTCGGGGACTACGTGCTTAAAGCTAAAACACAAGCGAGCAAAGACCCATGGGAAGGCAAACTAGGAACAAATTGGGACGGCCAGTACAAAATCACGACAAAAGCGCACAAAGGGTCATTCCAACTAGAAAAAATGAAAGGAAAGCTATGACCAAAACAATTGGAATATTACCCACCTCAAGTACTTTAACTTTTAAGAGATAAAGCGTCCCTGAAGTCATACTCTTTTTTCCCTCACTTGAGTTTTGACCCAATTGGATTTTCTCAAGGAGGTTTTTAAGGACGCGGCGAAGGGACACTTCAAGTCAAAGTACACAAAGACGGGACCAGGACAACTAGTTCATCGCTCAACCTCTCAATCACTCTCCAGGTCAACCAATGAAGGGACTAGATAGACTAGGACTGGATTTCAGCCAACGCCCAAAAATTTGTATTTCTCCAAATGTATGACCAAAGCAACAATGCTCAAAGATTATGGTTTCGACAAACTTCACACCTATTGGCACATCTTTCTAAATTTAGGTTATGTTTGACCTTGTTCGAACTAACACCTACTGGCCCTCGGCCAAAATTGAATTCAGGTTATGTTCGATCTCGCTCGAACTAACACTTACCGGCCCTCGGGCGAAATTGAATTTAGGTTATGTTCGATCTCACTCGAACTAACACCTACCGGCCCTCGATCGAAATCGAATTCAGGTTATGTTCTATCTTGCTCGAACTAACACCTACCGTCCCTTGGCCAAAATAGAATTTAGGTTACGTTCGACCTTGTTCGAACTAACACCTACCGGCCCTTGGCCGAAATTGAATTTAGGTTATGTTCAACCTTGTTCGGACTAAGACCTACCGGCCCTCAGCCGTAATCGAATTTAGGTTACGTTCGACCTTGTTCGAACTAAAACCTACCGGCCCTCGGTCCAAATCTAATTTAGGTTAAGTTCGACCTTGTGTGAACTGACACCTACCAGCCCTCGGTCGTAATCAAATTTAGGTTACATTCCAACCTTGTTCGAACTAACACCTACCGGCACCCGGACGTAACCGGATTTAGCTTATGATCAACCTTGTTCGAACTAACACCTAATGCCCCTCGGACATAATCAAATTTAGGTCACAATTTAATCTCACTCGAACAAGAAACGAAAACAAAAATATACACAAGTACAGAAAATAAACCGCAGGAAAAGAAGAAGATGCAAGGAACAACTCTGCTATTTCATATGCTTAGAAACTGTTTACAATAGACTCGTGAAGACGCCAACAAAAATATACAAAAAATCAAAAGAGAAAACTACTGGCCACTACCATCTTGGCCTTCGACATCCCCACTAACTTGGTCCTCAACAACATCGCCTCCTTGACCATCAGCACCTCGTCATCACCGCCTTCGCTCTGGCATAGCGGGGTCATACCTGCAAGTGACTCGAGATTCACGAGCCTTAACACGATCATCCTCGAGGGCAGCCTCAGAAATGGATCCTGCCGTAAGTAACTCTCGAGGAACATTAGGAAAGTCTGAAGTATGGGAAGAGGACAGTTGCGCCAATAATCGGTCCATTTCAGCCTCAAGAGAAGTAACTTGGTCGTAGAGGCCAGAAGTCTCTTTCTCCAACTCTCCAATCCTCTCATCGAGCCGCTCTTCTTTAAACCTTGTCATTTCTAAGTCATTTTCTCACTCAGAACGGAGAATCCAGATCACTACCTTAAGAGACTCCACCTTCCTCAAAGCCTAAGACCGGCGAACTCTGCCTTCTCAAGGTCCTCCACCTTCTCGGCGACCTCTCTACTTAGAGCATCCACTCTGAATTGAGTCTTCTCAAGCTGGGCGCGCAGCGAGACCACCTGAGCATGGAGATCGCTGCACTGGCTTCGACCATTTTTCTAACTTCGATATCTTCCTTCTTACCTTTCAACGTCCCTACAAGGACACTACACTTCTCAATGAACCTTATCAACTCGTCTTCCTTCTCCTTCAACTCATCACGAAGGGACCGCAAGTTGCCGCCCTCGCCAAAATGCCTGCGAATCTCTCGGTACTTGCTGTGGTACTCAAAACATTTGCGATCCAACTTCTCAAATATTTTCTTATGTTTCTCCTTCCTTTGAGAGCTTTCAATCTCCAAGATTATGGTCTGCAATCGTAAGAAGAAAAAGAAAAGCAAAAATGAGAACGCCCCCTCCAACAAAGGTGAAACACTAAACAAAAAACACTAATGTTAAAAAGACTTCGCCAAGTCCTAAAATACTCACACTGGAGCAAGACCGGCTATGCTCCTCGATAGAGTAACATTGTCTAGCTCTCTGAGGATTTCACCTTCTACTTCGGAGCAAAGAGGGCTGAGGGCAGAGACGTTCTCTGTATTCTTCAATAGATCACGATCCATGGGGATCTCAATGGTCCTCGTAGAACTCTCCAACCTCACCTCGAGTTAGGTAAACCATTCCTTCATCATCCTCATGTCAGCAGCATCAACATCCGAGCCCGTCTCATAATTGTCTTCGGCAATTCCTTTATCTCTCTTATCGCCCGAAAAAGGGAATATCATCATCAGGCTGCAAAGCCGACGTCCCTTCCTGCCACAAAGAATCAGAAGCCCTTGCAGCTGGCCCTTCGGCCTCCATCATCGCAGAAGGGCGAGACACGTCTTCGTCAGCCTTTGTTATCTCGGAATCTCAGATTCCAGCCCGACATCGTCTTCAAGGACAATGGTCGCCGTCTCACGAAGGGTAAAATCATCCCTCGTGAATTCCACGGCCCGGGTAACCCCGTCGTTAACAACCACCGACCTTCTATTACGGGGCATCAAGTCTCCGTCGCCTGGCAATGATTCCTCCTCTTCATCCGCAAGACGGTACAAAGGGGAAGCCGGAGGTTCCGCTACCGAAGTATCCGCAGATAGAGAAGGAATTGATGTTGAAGAAGCGGCATGTGGGACAAAGGAGTTAACAGGCTCAGTCGCAGTCGTAGAATGGGTAGAAGCCGAAGAGGCAACAACTTTCCTCTTACGGAATGTAGGTGGGAGAGCTCTCGGCCTCCTCGAAGACCCTCAGGCTGGAGTTAAGAGAAGTGTAAAAGAAAAAAGGCCAACTAGAATAAACCATAAAGATAAGCAACTAAGAATCCAAAGCACAGAAACTCACTGGTCAAGGAAGGAGCAGGCCCTAACGTCTTGAGAAAGCCCGGCCACTCACGAATCCCCGCGACGTGAGGGAGGAGCCGGCCAACAAAATTACCGACCAAAGGAGGGGGAAAAGTTTTGGCTACATAAGAAAGGATCAAGAGATCATAACCCACGACTAAGAGAATTAAACCAAATGCCTTAAAATAGAAAGCTTAGACACTTACGAGTACAATTCCAAGATTAAGGGAAGCCGTCTGCGTTGGCCACCACGTCCTCAGTTCTAACGAAGAAGAAATTGTGCCAGAACTGGTGGCTAGCATTGTCATCCATCTTTACCACCAGGCAGTTCCCCCCTCGGTGGTGAAGGTTCAACGTCCCCCTATAAAAACTGGGGGCGAATAGATGCATCAGATGCCGAAGTGTGATCTCAACCCCGACCATCTCCGCAAACTTGGTAAGCATCCTTATGAGCTTGTAGATATATGGTGCGAGATGAGCGGTGAAAACGCTATAGAAATGGCTCCTCCGCCAGTGGAAGAAGGGGAAGAGTATAGACAACATGAAAGGGGTAAGCTCAAAACGCACAGTACCTAGGGCGGTGGACTTGTACCACGTCCTGCCCGGTAGGGACCAACTCGATGCGAGAGGGAATGCCATATTTAGCTCTAAGCTCTAATAAATCAGCATCATTCATCACCAAACCAGAGATTTCGGGCTCAGCTTCAGGCACCTTGTAAAAGCAGACCTAACTTTCTCACTACGAGGAATTATCTCCTCCATCGAAGGAAAGTTCTCGTCCTCAACAGTAACGGAGACGCCCTCCGCGTGAGGAAGGAAAACCATCGCTAAGGGAACATGATCGCTTTCCTTGCTGGGACCAGAAAAGAGTATTCAAAGCAACAGGGAGCACAAAACAACAGGGATCGCTAGGGCATGGAAAAAAGATACACAACAATGGAAGAAGCAGAAGAAGACACATGGTTTCAATATGAGAAATTTGTAAAACTTGAGATTATGTCTTCACATCCCTATTTATAAGAACTCAAGCGTCGGAACCGAGAAATCGGGTCATCATTACTTGGCACCACTATCAAAATGGAAGATCTAACCAAAAGACGTACGCGAAACGATGCAACGCATCGAAAAAATGCGTCATAATGACGCATGACATCATAACGTCACTTTGATCCTGGAACAACATAACCCCAAAAAGTTGCGGCTCATGAAAGGCCACGTTGCCAGCTCGCCCCAAACATCACGACCCGACCCGACCCACTCGTCCAATCATCCCGATCACGACGAACAGAATCCACTCACAAGCCCACTCGAGACCGACCTCAATAAGTGGAGAGACTAATTATATGAGTCGAAACCTGCCAGATAACATTCAAAATAAAATTACCTTGAAGGAAGAATTCTCGAGTCGTCATTAGTCGAGATGGGCCAGGAAGCAGAAATACTCGTAGACGAAGAGTCGGCGGGAGCCGTGGTCGAGATGTCGATAATGGTCAAGGTTGAACATCGCTAATGAAGTTGTAACAGCTAGTTTTCGAAATAAGATATTAAATGGAATATTCTAGTGAATATTCTCTGCAGTTTGTAATATTAGGGTTTGTTAGAAATATGTCTTATATATATACACATAACAACAACAACAACAACAACATACCCAGTAAAATCCTACTAGTGGGGTCTGGAAAGAGTAGAGTGTATGCAGACCTTACCCCTACCCCGAAAAGGGTAGAGAGACTGTTTGGAGGAGACTCTGATGTGGGGTAAGTGACAACATACTTTTGATAAAAGGTTCTCTCTCTCTTGCAAAGATACAAACACTATATTTTCATCTAGATTCTTGTTCATATTATTCCACACCTTTCCATCAGACTCGAGAATAATTCGAACATTCTAGGATTTGTTTGTCACTCATCATTTTCAGGAGGGAGAACCATCTAGTCCATACTTTATTGGGTGAATTATTCCTTCTATTTACTTAAATGTCATTTATTGTTATTTATTGCTAGTTTTTGATACATTATTGCTCATACTTTTTGGAATAGTTAATGCATATTGTTGCCAATCCATCCGTATCATGTTTTTGGAACTCACATCTAGAAATATCATTATTAACTAAGTTTAACCCATCATTATATAAACTCAACATTTTTAACCAAAAGTTATATTTTTTTGGTCAAATAAAATATTTATTGAGGTATAGTTGTTTTTATTGTTGTTGACATCCTTAATATGTTTAGTCGCAAATAATGATGTTCAATCGATTTTAATGTGTTAAATTTAACCAATATAAAAGTGTCTAAATGTTTTACAACTTTAGATATATTCTTACAAATGAACTATTCTACGACTTTAGTGATGTTAATTTTTCCTAACACAAATATGTTTAAACACCTAACTTCTTTAAAGTCTAACCATATTCATATATCATTCCTTGATTTCACATGATTTCAATAGTTTCCTGTGAATTCATCTTCGGAAGGTAGCCCCAAGAATTAAATATCATATAATGTGCAAGCTTGTACTTAAGTTTCCATTTTGAAAGCAAGGTGCGGATAAAAAGACAAATTTGTTAGGATTCGAGTTTTAAAATATCTCTAATTAAGGCCACTCATTTACTAACTTTGGGTTTTAGTGCAAGGACGTCACATTTTTATGTCTAGTTATTGTACAATTGTACATGTGATTGAATTTTATAGGCGTTAAGATGCTGCTTCTAAGAACAAAATTTATTACTTATAATTTTTTTATATAGGGGAAAAAACGAAAAGATTATAACATGCGTTCTCGAATTGGAATACTTTAATCGATGTAAGTCAATAGTATCATAGTTTGATAAGACACGAGTAATTCTTATTAACATTCCGAACCTTATTAAGTTTTCATTCAATGAAAATTTCCTCATTCAATTAATATAATATTTACTTGAAGAATTAACCTATATAGTCGTTTACTCAACTGCTTAAAGGAGGATCCAGCCACATTAGCTCTTCCCGAAAAGGAGGTGATCATTGCACCTTCCAATAAGGCTATCTTGTTACGACTTCACTACAGTCACCAGTCATGTCTTCGGCACCCTCCTCCTTGTGGTTAAGATAACGACTTCCGGCATGGTCAACTTCTATAGTGTGACTGGCAGTGTGTACAAGGCCCAGAAGCAAATTTACTATCGTATAGCTGACCAGTGATTACTAACGAATTCGACGATAGATATGTAATATAGGTATAATTCTTATATAATAATGCATATAGTTTATATATACAATAGTGAATTCAACCCGCTATTCATGCAAATATTCCTATTTAGGTTTGGCTTGGTACTTAAATTGCTTAACTACAAGTTAAAAGCAGATGTATGACTTGAAATAATTTATTGCTAATCAAGTTTAAAGGGATAGAGGGGTTATTTGAATGCGAAGAAAATGACAAAATAGGAAGTGATACTCTACATCTATCGAAAAATTGATGGGGACTGTTCAGTTATTATGGCTTCTTAAATATAGGAATGGTAGTTGGATAAAAATTACATCACCATTTCACCGTGTTTCTTTTGATTTTTTACCGGAGGTTCCGCTGTATCTGCATTGAGGTCCGACAAAATTCGAATTCGTACTAAAAAATTTATATTTGAGGGTAAAGTGTTCCCTAATAAAGGCAACTCGGCTAACAACTTCTCGGATGGATAATTCCTTTTGAACTCAAATACTTATCTGTATAGATTGTATCTTATCTTTATAGACTCCTATTCTGCCAAACTCATTGTACTCTTACATTATAAATAGTTGATCTCAGTTATGCAAATACACAACAGTTCCATCAGAATTCCTTATGCTTTTATATACCAACCGAAGGCTCGAACACGAGTCCTCTCGTTAAAGATGAAGGAATACTTACCACTCTATCACAATCCTTATTGGTCCATATCACTGCAATGTGATAATGCAAATGGCTGCTTCTTTTTGAGAAATATTTTTAAACTAAACTCATTAAGTGTTTGGATAAAAGAATGAAAAATTTCTTAAGACAAAAAACACGAAATTTCCCTTGGCCTAGCGAAGCATGGAGCAAGCATTGAAGTAAAATGTAAATGATATTTTTTGAATTGTAGTCTTAATTTAAAGGTGTGCACGTATATACTCAATGGCGGAGCTAGGAGGGGGAAGAGGGTTTATCTGGACTCTCTTCGTCTAGAATTTACACTATATATATAAAGTTATTTATTTTATATATATATATATATTATAGGATGTTGAATCCTCTTGACTTCTTCATATATTTTTTTTTTTTATTTTGTAAATCGCCTTAGTAAAAATCTTGAGTCTGCAACTGTATATATACATAGCAAAAATACTGTTTGAATCATGCATTCTAAAACATGCCTTGTTATACGTGTCGTTTAAAGATTAAAATGACAATCTTGAAATTAAGAACTTACTCGATATAAAAATGTAACATTTTAAAAAAATAAACATATTTAAAGAAAAATAAACATATAAAATTTAAATGAAATGAGGAATACATACTTATCTCCCGACAACCACCGGTCAGTAGTGATTCATTGCTGCTATTAACACTAAGAGCCCATTTGGACATAAGAAATTTTTTCCTTTTTCTCAAAAAGTTTTTATTTTTTTTTCTGAAATCAAGGGTTGTTCATAAAAATTTTAATTTTCACTTGAAGATGCATTTGAAAATTTTCAAAAATTTGAAAAACTCTAAAAAATTATTTTTAAAAATTTGTACTCAGATCACTCACAAAACTTCAAAAGCAACTAAATATTATATTCATGTCCAAATACAACTCTAAATTCCAAATATCATTTTCACTTGAAATTTTTTAAATTTTTTTGGAATTTTACCATTCTTATGTCCAAACGCCCACTAAGTATCCTTTCACTTTCTAGTTTCATATACTACTAGGAGTATTATTCAAAGAGTCAGATATTCTTTCTTTGATATGATTTTCTCTGAAATTTTCAATATTTTTAACAGGAAAAATTAAAATTTTAGTAGTAATATATGTGTTTTTGTGTGTGTAGTGTGGTCCTGGTTTCAGTGTGGCTGATCTCTCTTTTTTGGATGTCGACACCAAGATCAATATAGAAAGTTTCTTTTTTCACGTGTAATCGGAATGCTAAATCTTGCTCTATAATAAATGTTGCATGCTCAATTAGGTAAAAGAAAATTAATTTCGTGGTACTTAAAAATTAGATAGTGTTTTTTTTATAATTAAACAAATTGTAAAGAACAAATAAACAAATTTAAAAAAAAAAAAGTCAGTTAGCAGTGTTGAATTACGACTCAATGTTTAGCTCAAATTAACTCACCAATTGTAGCCCGATAGCCCAATCCTTTTTTTTATTCAACCTATTTTAAACGTAAAAATAGCACGGGCTAGCCATTTTTCGGACTGGTCATTCAAAAATAGCCAACGTTTGTCAAGTCATTAAAAAATAGTCATTATTTTACTACAACAGAGACCGGTCCAGCATAATATACTGGAGTTCGGTGCACCTGTGTATGAACTTCCAACATATTATGCTGGATCTTTAAGCATATTGTGCTGGAACTCCAACCCGCGGAAAGTTCCAGCATAATATACTGGAGAATCGACCACCTGTGTATGAACTTCCAGCATATCAGTATACTTTGCTGGAACTCCAATATATTATACTAGAGTATTTTTCAGATTTTGAACAGTGTTTTCATTCATTATCTTAACAACTTAGAGGCAGCTTGAAACCTTCACTCCGTTTTTCTCATCAAATCAAATACTAAAAAGTTGTCTTTTATATATTACGGGTTCGAACCGTAAAACTAACTACTAATATTTATATTATGATAGACTATCTACATCACATTAAGTATAGCCCTTATGTGAATGTTGTGTAAACACAAAATACCTTGTGCACAAAGCTACTCAATCAAATAGTAAAGAAACAAAAGCTAATAGAACAGCTCACGAGCTTTTGTAATACTAGATTTTTTCTATATTCGAAAAAAGGCCATCCACAAACCCTTTAAATATTAAAAGGAAATAGAACTATATATATTTTAAATTCAAGAACAAGCCAAAACAAAGAGAAAAAGAGAGAGTTTATGTTGTGGTGGAAATCAAATCTTTCCACCCTCTCCCCTCCCCTCCCCTTATACAACAGTCCTTTCCTCAGTTCCAAAACTTCTATTCTTTTTTCTTTAGTGTTTCCAGTTTCTGCATCCTTAATTATATTCATTTCACGGGGCATTAATTATTACAAAAAAATTGAAGGTTACTTACATTTTTGGGATGCTAACTGTATCAACTTTGAGCTACAAAACCACCAAAAATGACAGGGATAATCACATAGAAAGTTTCACGATTCGAGGGGTTGATGATTTTCCAGAGTTTGGTGATGGGAATTTGCTCGAAAGCATTGATTATGATGACATTTTCTTGGGAATCAACGTCGACGATGATGTTCTACCAGATTTGGAGATGGACTCAGAGATTCTTGCTGAATTCTCAGTTAGTAGTGGCGATGAATCTGATCATCATATGAATAGTTATAATACTACTACACCACCACTCCACGTAGAAGAACACAACTTCTCCAGAAAAGAAGAAGTGGAAAAAGTTCCATCAGATTTGAATCAGAAGAATGAAAAATCTAAACACAAGTCAAAGGAAAATGATAAGTGTAAGAAATCATCGGGGCAATCCAAAAATCCAGAAGGGAAGAGAAAAGTGAAGGTAAAACAAAAAAAGATTTGAGAAATATAATTCAAAAATATCATCTCTCGTCTTAATTTTTTTTTCCTGACCCGAGGATTTATCAGATCCTCCCACAAGATAAGGGTAAAACCGCATGTACATTATCTTCTAAGTCTTTTGTTGTTGTTGTTGCTGGTGTTAGTTTTTTTCCATGAAATAGCATGAGGAATGAATTTTTTACTATGCTCCTCACTTTAGTATATTCTTAGGGTTTTCATCATGTAATTCATAGAGTAAACCTTTCTTTCGAAGTTTAAGTTCGATGATAAAAATGTTTCCACAATTAGACCATTAAAAAGATAATTGCGGATAACTTTAATATCTCCATAAACCTATACTAGATAACTATATACAAGACAATAATAATAACAGACTCAGTGTAATTATATAAATGAGATATGTGAAGGGTAGTGTATATACGGCCTTACCCTTATCTCGCAAAGGTATAGAAACTTTTTACAGTTAAATTTTTCTCTCTCTAGCTTTGTCCTTTAATTAAATTTAATTTTCTTTCCAGCTTGAGTTTTTCTTTTCGGATAAAATGGAACATTTCTTGAATTGTGTGAAGGTGGATTGGACGCCAGAGCTACACAGGAGATTTGTACAAGGAGTAGAGCAATTAGGTATAGATAAAGCAGTCCCATCAAAAATTTTAGAACTTATGGGTGTTGATGGTCTCACTCGCCATAACATTGCTAGCCATCTTCAAGTAAGCATTCTTCTCTTCACCAGATGGATACGGGATTTAAGTTCTATTGATTCAACCTTTAAGGATTTTTTTATTTTTAAAACTATATGTTCATATCGATTATCTTGTGCAATTTTAATTTTTTATATATATAATTTATGCGCTACGTCAGAAGTACTGATTCGGATGAACTCAATACTTCGGCCACATCGGATTTAGTTTGGACTTGACTTTTCATTCTCTTTGTTAAGTCATTCTATGTTCAAGAACAACAAGAATATAATCATTATTCAGTAGATTGAGTGTACTAGCATCAATGGCAAATAAAAAGTCCTTCCTCCTCCTCGATAATCGTGAAGTCAGAATTTTTATTAAGAAATACCAAAATTTAAAGAAGTAAATATATAAAATAATCAAGGAAAGTACATACTATATATGCGTAAAATATTAATTTTTATTTATCTAAATAGTGTATTTTTTTCGATAAAGGAAGGTCAATTGAAATTAATTTGAAAAAGGATTAGATCACTATCAATTGTACGAGCCATTATGGCTGTATATTATGGCTGTATTCCCTTGATTTTTTGGCCAAATAGCATATTTCTATCTACAAAGAGAAAAAGTATATGTCTTGCCTGCAAATTTCGAAGCATTATGCTTTGCTCATAATAGATGTATTTTTTCTGGTGCAAAAGATGAACAAATTCTCTCTTTTAATAAAAGGCAGATATAGAACTCACTTGCTAGATTCCAATATTGTGCTCTACTCTAGTTTAATTAAATACTACAAGAATATAATATTTCTAAAATGTGTTATTGAGGCCAACTTTTGTGCACCTCAATTATCCTATCACGCGCATGTTACCTTCCATTAGCGCATGCAAGTACCAAGTAACTAATTTGTACAACAAGATCAGTGACGGACGCACGTGATTGCAAGAGGGTTTAACTGAATCCGCTTCATCAAAAAAATAAAATTGTATATCTATATAAATTACGATTAAAGCTGCGTAAATTTTGTCTAAATATTTTATTTGAACTCACTTGACAATTACTATTTTACTACTAAAGTTATGTATTTCTAAGATTAGACCCGCTTACACAAAATCTTGAGTCAGCCACTAAACAAGACTTAGGCAAATGGAAAGAGCTTGCTGCGTATCTTCTTTATCTTTGTCGTAATTTAAATCCTAATCTCCAAGCTGATAGAGGGGACATTGTTATATGTGCAGAAATATAGAGCCCATCGGAAACATTTGCTTGCGAGAGAAGCGGAGGCGGCAAGCTGGAGCCAAAGAAAACAAATGTACGGCGGTGCAGCCGTGGTTGGAGGTGGCGGAAATAGAGATATAAACCCATGGTCGCCAACACCAACCATGGGTTTTCCACATATGACAATGGTGCCGCCTCATTTTAGACCTCTACACGTCTGGGGTCATCCACCCGCCGATCAATCTATGATGCACATGTGGCCGAAACATATAACGCCTCTCCCACCAGTATGGGCACCGGTTGTTCCTCCTCATTCTTCATCACCTACAGATCCTTCCTTTTGGCATGCACCCCATCAAAGAGTGAGTGTCTTTTTCTCTCAATTACTTATGAGTTTAAGTTATATTCATCGAATTAAACTAATAACACGAATATTTCTATTAGAACATCCATGGTGTAAGGATATTTAGTAGTATATTCTTTCACTTGAAAATATTTTAGTTGTTGAGAGAATGAACAAGTATGGCTTGAATCTAGAGACGGAGTCAGGATTTTAACTTTATGAGTTCTGGATTTTGGATTGATAATTTCAAGTAGTAACAACTGAGTTCTAAATTTAATATTTTTATATTTTTAAAGAATTTCTTAACATAAATACACTATTTAAGTAAAAGTTACTGAATTCGACCGAATAAGTAACCAAGCTTCTAGCTCCGCCACTACTTGAATCCGTGGAATTTATATTCATATAATTGTGGAGTGAACTAATATTCTCTTTTCTTTTGGTGCAGGTACTAAACTCTCTTGCACCAGGCACTCCTTGCTTTCCTTCACCAATAGCGCCGACGGTAATTATTCAATCAATCAACTATTTGCTATATGGAGACCATTTTTCAGTTGCATTTACATTTGGAAGGGTCTTTAATGCAACATGACAAGGAGGTTATGTGTTCGAGTCGTGAAAATAATCTCTTGCGAAATGTAGGATAAGATTGCGTATAATAGATTCTTGTGGTCTGATCTTTCTCGAGACCCCACGTATAATAGGAGCTTAGTGCACCGGGCTGCCCTTTTAACATATTTCGTCTTAATGTGAAGAAAAAAATTGCTTACATATTTAAATAAGATTTTTGTCTTATTTAATCACACTATAATTTCATGCAGAGATTTCCAGTTTCGGTCATCCCACCCCCTGCCATGATCAAAGTTGTCCCCACCGGAGCACGACAAGATCTGCCTAAACCTCCTTCTGATTTTCATCCTGTGAGTTCTCTCTCTTTTTCGAAAATTAATTTTGTGACGTTAGTGTTACGGATACTTAGTTTAATGACGTTACTGTTAAAACAAATTATTTTGTGACTTTATCGTTTTTAAAAAAGGTCCTAAATGAGGGAAAATGGTGCATTTGTTTACGTTTTAGAGGTATATACCACAAATTAAACACCCTTTATCGGGAATTTTTTTTCACTTCTTTCAAATTTGAATACCTTTAAAAAAATTCGTAATCTCGCCGCTGAGTGTAAGTTACACAACTTTAAACATTCAAGCCATAACTATTGTTAGTCCTAACTTTTATGTACTAGTGAATTTTCTCATTACGTGTTTCAAAATTTTGATGTTTTTCCTGACATCTTTTTTTTTTCTGAATATTGTGATAGTCAAAAGAGAGCATAGATGCGGCCATTGAAGATGTTTTAGCAAAGCCATGTCTGCCACCACTACCCCTCGGACTCAAACCTCCCTCAATCGATAGTGTCTTGAATGAATTACAACGTCAAGGGATTAATAAAATACCTCCAACTTAAGTTTATGAGTTTCAAGCTGCATGGCGGGGTGGAATTAAATTATTTCGGGTTTTAATTTCTTGGATTGCTAAGAATTAAACCCTTCAATTCGACGATATTTCTTGCACTTGATGCATGAAGATGAACTCAATATTCATCTATAATGGGAAAAGAAAAAAAGAAAAATCATCTATAATTAATGCGAATATTTTCCTCCTAACTTCTTGTGTACTCTTTTGTTCTTGTTTCCTTTTTGCATAAGAACAATGATTTAACTTAACAATGGGTTTAATTTTTAGGTCTCAATCTCAATTATTTATCATTAGGATGCTCCTCCATTCATATATTTCTTCAAACATGGCCTTTCACTATTTCTCCATCCCCTTTAACTGCTAAATATCACACACCATTATTAATTACCATCACACATTATTCACTATCGTCAGCAGTCGGTCATCACCGCTACTAACTACCATTTATATAATCATCACTACCAACTACCGTTATCACGATTGCCACCAATTAATACTGACAATCACCATTATCATAGCTCACTAGCATCGACCATATTTATCAGTCGTCGACACCAACTACAACCATCAACTACCACCATTAATCCAATATTGTACGTCACCATCACTACTACCTACTTATAACTATAAACATCATTATCATCCAATAATTATAGGCGAAGTCAAGATTTGAAATTTATGGGTTCAAGGTTATAGTGTTTGATTTACAGTGTTCTAAAGTAGAGGCGAATCTATGAATGTAAGAAGACACCAACAACTAGCTTAAGATAAGTCATGAATGCAGGATGCTGAATATATCATTCCACTAATTGCTAAGAGATATTGGAGGATAAGGAGTTAGACAAGAGATATTGGAGGACACCAATTTTTTTTTTAACAAGTTTAGTGATTAACTATATAGCAAAAGTGAAAATATTTTTTCTTTGTCCGCTTAAAAGTCAATTATAGATAATTACATGTAGCACAACAAGAGATTAACCTCTAAAAGATATAAATGACAAATTATAATAGATATGTTATAAATAGAACTCTATTTGAGTGAATGTCTATCTTTTAGAGAGTTCTACTTTGTGGCTAAGTCATTTTCCCCCTATAAATAAACGGGTCTTATCCCATTGTAAATCATCCCAAAATTCAATAAGAATTTCCACTCTCTATTTCTCTGAAATATTGTTCTTGTTATTTTATTGTTTCATAACACGTTATCAGCACGAGACTCTACCGTCTCAAGAAGCTCTTTGAGAAGATTAAGGTATAACTTTTCTCCTCTCCTTTTCTTTTAATTATGACTGATATTATGAAAAGAAAGTTCGTTGCCCTTGAAATTTCGGGCAAGAACTATATGACATGGGTGTTGGATGCTGAAATCCATTTAGATGCAATGGGTCTTGGAGACGCCATTAAAGATAAAAATAAAGCATCTACCCAAGACTGTGCTAAGGCCTTGATTTTCTTGCGCCATCACCTTGATGAAGGGTTGAAAATAGAATATCTCAGAGTTAAAGATCCACTTGTTTTGCGGAATGACTTAAAAGAAAGATATGACAACTTAAAGTTGGCCACTCTTCCACAAGCACGATATGATTGGGCTCATCTGAGGCTCCAAGACTTTAAGTCTGTTTCTGAATATAATTCTGCAATGTTCAGAATTACTTCTAAATTGAAACTCTGTGGAGATACTATCACTGATTATGATATGCTTGAAAAAATGTTTACAACGTTTCATACTTCCAATATGGTCTTGTAACAGCAATATCGAGAGAAAGGTTTCAAGAAGTACTCAGAGTTGATTTCTCTTCTCCTTGTGGCTGAGCGAAATAATGACTTGCTCATGAGAAATCACGAAAATCGACCAACTGGGTCTACACTATTGCCTGAAGTGAATGAAGTGTATTCCCATTATGCCAAACGTGAGAAAGATCGTGGCCCTATTAATGGTCGTGGTCGTGGTCGTGGCCGTGGTCGTGGACAAAGAAGAAATTTTCCTGGTGTTAATCACCCCCCAAAGAAAAATAACCACCAAAAGTGGAAAGGGAAATATGAGAAGCCAAAGGCAAATGGTTCAGAGACTGAATGTTATTGTTGCGGTGAAAAAGGCCATTGGGCAAAAATTTGTCGTGTACCAAGACATTTGGTTGAGCTTTATCAAGCATCTCTAAAGAATAAAGGCCCTGAAGCTAATTTTGTCTATGACAATGAATTTGACATCACCCACTTAGATGTGGCAGACTTCTTTGAGTGCCCTGATGGAAAAATAGACCACTTGATCGGTGATGGATCTGTGGTTAAAGATGATTGAGTAGTTTGGTTTTTATTTTTGCCTAGTCATAGTAGCTAGTGAATAAACATCATATAATCATATTTCTTTACCTGAGTAGTAGTTTTGCAATAAGAATTAATCAGTATATCGAATTAGTATAATACTTCTTTGAATAAAACTATTGGTTTTAGTCTGCTTGTTATCTGCTAACAGATGCACTACGACACTTTGCCTTCAAAGTTTACTGAGTTTGAATATTATTACTTATATTGATATTATTAAAAGACCAACAATAAAAGATGGCTTTGACTGTTGAAGTGAAAATCTCAATATGAGTAGCTTTAACAAAACAAAATAAAATTTACTAGAAATCATCAATAGTTCAAGATGAATAAGGTACAAGAAGTAACTTGAAACAACTGAAGAATCTTACTCTTGTACAAGGAAGGAACACGGTGCTAGCTCTATTCAGTAGGGCATTGATGCGAGGCTAGAATTCATAGTTTTACATGATATATGCCTTATATTTTATGTGCATTAATGATAAAAATATACTTTTTATGTGCATAATAGAGTCTATTTCATGTGTAGGTGAATTGGAGATGGAAACCGAGCTAAATGGATGCAAATACATCGAAAATACGCTCAAGAGGCGAGGAGGAGTGAACCGGGCTATAGCCGGGTGCCAGAGCCCAAACGCCTGACCCTGCCTAGCATTAGCCAGGCGTTAAAGCTGAAACGCCTGACCCTGCCTGGCGTTAGCCAGGCGTTAGAGCTGAAACGCCAGCCTTAGCCTAGCGTTAGCCAGGCGTTAGGGGCCAAACGCCAGGTCCCCAGTTCAGTCAATTCCGAGTTTTGACGAGTTTAAGTGTTTCCCGGTTGGAATAGAAGTCTCCTACACGTTTAAGGTTCGTCCTAAACATATAAATAGACCCCGTAAACACAACTTGGGGGGAGATTAGAGGGAAATTCGGAGAATTCGAAGGATTCAAAGAGAGAAAACCATTGAAGTGACAAAACACTGATTTTTACATCTTTTATTCATTACTTTGTAATTCAATTATGCAATTTATTTTGGTTTGATTCTTATGAACATGTCTAGCTAACTTCTTTAATCTAGGTTTTTGACAGAACCCGCTGGGAATAAACTTCTTGTGTTATTAATATAGTTTTTGATTGGTTGATTTATCTCTATTTGTTCAACTACGTTCTTGTTGTAGTTGATTGAAAGG